>JAWPHD010012916.1:0-72290 GCA_037043455.1 Cyrtodaria siliqua
GAATGTGACTGTAAAAACTTCCAAATTTTGCTATGCTCCGGCTGGTCATGTTATCACTGTTATTTTTGATTTATAAAAAAAGTACTCTGCATTTGTTTTCTAAAGGTACGAAGTATAGACTGCCTTCAATGACTGATGTTAAAGTAAATATATGTCGTGCCCAGATTTCTCACTCAATCCAGTGATGATTTTTGTATAAATTGGTGTCGTAAAGAACATACGGACGAACTCCATTTCTAACTGGAAAAGATTATTCTTATAATCATAGATACCTGTATATTCCCTTTTGTTCAGCTGAACCCTCTTTACTTCCTCCTACACCTTATACTCATAGATACCTGTATAATCCCTTTTATTCAGTTGAACACTCTTTACTTCCGCCTACACCTTATAATCATAGATACCTGTATATTCCCTTTTATTCAGTTGAACACTCTTTACTTCCGCCTACACCTTATAATCATAGATACCTGTATATTCCCTTTTATTCAGTTGAACACTCTTTACTTCCGCCTACACCTTATAATCATAGATACCTGTATATTCCCTTTTATTCAGTTGAACACTCTTTACTTCCGCCTACACCTTATAATCATAGATGCCTGTATATTCCCTTTTATTCAGTTGAACACTCTTTACTTCCGCCTACACCTTATAATCATAGATACCTGTATATTCCATTTTATTCAGCTGAATCCTCTTTACTTCCTTCTAGACCTTATAATCATAGATACCTGTATATTCCCTTTTAGTTAGCTGAAACCTCTTCACTTCCTTCTAGACCTTATAAACATAGATACCTGTATATTCCATTTTATTCAGCTGAACCCTCTTTACTTCCTCCTGCACCTTATAATCATGGATACCTGTATATTTCCTTTTGTTCAGCTGAACCCTCTTTACTTCTTCCTATACCTTATAATCATAGATGCCTGTATATTCCCTTTTATTCAGCTGAACCCTCTTTACTTCCGCCTACACCTTATAATCATAGATACCTGTATATTCCCTTTTGTTCAGCTGAACCCTCTTTACTTCTTCCTACACCTTATAATCATAGATGCCTGTATATTCCCTTTTATTCAGCTGAACCCTCTTTACTTCCGCCTACACCTTATAATCATAGATGCCTGTATATTTCCTTTTATTCAGCTGAACCCTCTTTACTTCCGCCTACACCTTATAATCATAGATGCCTGTATATTCCCTTTTATTCAGCTGAACTCTCTTTACTTCCGCCTACACCTAATAATCATAGATACCTGTATATTCCCTTTGATACAGCTGAACCCTCTTTACTTCCGCCTACACCTTATAATCATAGATACCTGTATATTCCCATTTATTCAGCTGAACCCTCTTTAATTCCGCCTACACCTAATAATCATAGATACCTGTATATTCCCATTTATTCAGCTGAACCCTCTTTACTTCCGCCTACACCTTATAATCATAGATGCCTGTATATTCCCTTTTATTCAGCTGAACCCTCTTAACTAAACGGCTGTTCCATCAGCGCTCCGAAAAGCCTTTGCAAAAGTGTATTACCGGAACCCTGATCTACTTTTAAAAGCACTAACTCGCCAAATAACAGAGAAATTTCCACTATAGAGAGATTGCACTACTGAGAAATTCCACTACAAAACCACTCCTAAGGAATGTGACTGTAAAAACGTCTACATTTTGCTATGCTCATGTCATATCATCACTGGTATTTTTTATTTATAAAAAAAGGGCTCGTCAATTTGTTTTTCAAAAGGACCGAAGCATAGACTGCCTTCAATGAATGATGTTAAAGTAAATATATGACGTGCTCGGATTGCCCACTCAATCCATTGATGATTTTTGTATAACATGGTGTCGTAAAGAACATACGGACGAACTCCATTTCTAACTGGAAAAGATTATTCTTATAATCATAGATACCTGTATATTCCCTATTGTTCAGCTGAAACCTCTTTACTTCCTCCTACACCTTATAATCATAGATACATGTATATTCCATTTTATTCAGTTGAACCCTCTTTACTTCCTCCTACACCTTATAATCAAAGATGCCTGTATATTCCCTTTTATTCGGCTGAACACACTTTACTTCCTCTTTCACCTTATAATCATAGATAGCTGTATATTCCCTTTTATTCGGATAAATCCTCTTTAGTTCCTCATAGACCATATAATCTTAGATACCTGTATATTCCCTTTTACTCGGCTGAACCCTCTTTACTTCCTCCTACACCTTATAATCATAGATACCTGTATATTCCCTTTTATTCAGCTGAACCCTCTTTACTTCCTCCTAGACTTTATAATCATAGATACCTGTATATTCCCTTTTATTCAGCTGAACCCGTCTTTACTTCCTCCTAGACTTATAATCAAAGATACCAGGGGCGGATCCAGGATTTCAGCTTAGTGGGGGCGTAAGATTTTGGTAAATTTTCGGGTCCGTTTCTAGCCTCATAAAACGGTTGCGGTAGTGCATTGATAGGGTAAAAAAGTCCGTTTTCAAATAAAAGGAATTATCAATGTGTTAATTAAACCACTCATTAGGCATTATGCGTCGAGCGAGCGAAGCGAGCGAAAAAAAAAGTTATACTGAGGGCGTGCATCGAAATTGTTTGATATTTTATCTACAGTAACATAGACATACATGTATGAATAAAAAAAGTCCGTTTTCAAATAAAAGATTTAACAATGTATTAATTAAACCACTCATTAGCCATTATGCGTCGAGCGAGCGAAGCGAGCGAAAAAAAATAATACTGAGGGCGTGCATCGAAATTGTTTGATATTTTATCTACCGTAACATGGACATACATGTATGAATAAAAAAAATCCGTTTTCAAATAAAAGGATTTAACAATGTGTTAATTAAACCAGTCATTAGTCATTACACGTAGAGCGAGCGAAGCGAGCGAGAAATTTTTTTATACTGAGGGCGTGCATCGAAATTGTTTGATATATTATCTACAGTAACATGAACATACATGTATGAATAAAAAAGTCCGTTTTAAAATAAAAGGTTTTAACAATTTGTTAATTAACCACTCATTATCCATAATGCGTCAAGCGAGCGAAGCGAGCGAAAAAAATAATTACTGAGGGCGTGCATCGAAATTGTTTGATATTTTATCTACAGTAACATGGACAAGTATGAATAAAAAAAGTCCGTTTTCAAATAAAAGGATTTAACACTGTGTTAATTAAACCACTCATTAGTCATTATGCGTAGAACGAGCGAAGCGAGCGAGAATTTTTTTAATACTGAGGGCGTGCATCGAACTTGTTTGATATTATATCTACAGTAACATGGACATACATGTATGATCCGGAATTTTTAGTGGGCGCGCGCGCTGGGTGCGCCCCCCCAAACCCCCCCCCCCCCCCCCCCCCCCCCTGGATCCGCTAGTGGATACCTGTATATTCCTTTTTATTCAGATGAACCCTCTTAT
This sequence comes from Cyrtodaria siliqua, assembly GCA_037043455.1. Taxonomy (NCBI): domain Eukaryota; kingdom Metazoa; phylum Mollusca; class Bivalvia; order Adapedonta; family Hiatellidae; genus Cyrtodaria; species Cyrtodaria siliqua. The sequence continues at coordinate 3,456 of JAWPHD010012916.1, forward strand.
TTCCTCCTAGACCTTATAATCATAGATACCTGTATATTCCCTTTTATTCAGTTGAACCCTCTTTACATCTTCCTACACCTTATAATCATAGATATCTGTATATTCCCTTTTATTCAGTTGAACCCTCTTTACTTCCTACCACACCTTATAATCATAGATACCTGTATATTCACTTGTATTCGCCTGAACCCTCTTCACTGCCTCTTACACCTTATAATCATAGATACCTGTATATTCCCATTTATTCAGCTGAACCCTCTTTACATCCGCCTATACCTTATAATCATAGATACCTGTATATTCCCTTTTATTCAGCTGAACCCTCTTTACTTCCTCCTAGACCTTATAATCATAGATACCTGTATATTCCCTTTTATTCGGCTGAACCCTCTTTACTTCCTCCTAGACCTTATAATCATAGATACCTGTATATTCCCTTTAATTCAGCTGAACCCTCTTTACTTCCTCCTACATATTATAATCATAAATACCTGTATATTCCCTTTTATTCAGCTGAAACCTTTTTAATTCCTCCTACAGCTTATAATCATACATACCTGTATATTCCCTTTTATTCAGCTGAATCCTCTTAACTTCCTCCTACACCTTATAATCATAGATACCTGTATATTCCCTTCTAATCAGCTAAACCCTCTGTACTTCCTCCTAGACCTTATAATCATAGATACCTGTATATTCCCTTTTATTCAGCTGAACCCTCTTTACTTCCTCCCACACCTTATAATCATATATACCTGTATATTCCCTTTTATTCAGCTGAACTCTCTTTACTTCCTCCTACACCTTATAATCATAGATACCTGTATAGTCTCTTTTATTCAGCTGAATCCTCTTTATTTCCTTCTAGACATTATAATCATAGATACCTGTATATTCCCTTTTATTCAGCTGAACCCTCTTTACTTCCTCCTACACCTTATAATCATAGATACCTGTATAGTCTCTTTTATTCAGCTGAATCCTCTTTATTTCCTTCTAGACATTATAATCATAGATACCTGTATATTCCCTTTTATTCAGCTGAACCCTCTTTACTTCCTTCTAGACCTTATAATCATAGATACATGTATGTTCCCTTTTATTCAGCTGAACTCTCTTTACTTTCTCCTACACCGTATAATCATAGATACATGTATATTCCCTTTTATTCAGCTAAACATTCTTTACTTTCTCCTACACCTTATAATCATAGATACCAGTATATTCACTTGTAATCAACTGAACCCTCTTTACTTCCGCCTGCTAATTATAAGCATAGATACCTGTATCTTCCATTTTATGCAGCTGAACCCTCTTTACTTCCTCCTACACCTTATAATCATAGATACATGTATATTCCCATTTATTCAGCTGAACCATCTTTACTTCCGACTACACCTTATAATCATACATACCTGTATATTCCCTTTTATTCGACTGAACCCTCTTTACTTCCGCCTACACCTTATAAGCATAGGTACCTGTATATTCCCTTTTATTCAGCTGAATCCTCTTTACTTCCTCCTAGACCATATAATCATAGATAGCTGTATATTCCCTTTTATTCGGCTGAACCCTCTTTACTTCCGCCTAAACCTTATAATCATAGATACATGTATATTCCCTTTTATTCAGCTAAATCCGCTTTACTTCCTCCTTCACCTTATAATCATAGATACCTGTATATTCCATTTTATTCATCTGAACCCTCTTTACTTCCTCCTACACCTTATAATCATAGATACGTGTATATTCCCTTTTATTCAGCTGAACCCACTTTACTTCCTCCTAGACCTTATAATCATAGATACCTGTATATTCTCTTTTATTCAGCTGAACCCTCTTTACTTCCTCCTACACCTTATAATCACAGATACCTGTATATTCCCTTTTATTCAGCTGAGCCTCTTTACTTCCTCCTAGACTTTATAATCATAGATACCTGTATATTCACTTTTATTCAGCTGAACCCTCTTTACTTCCGCCTACACCTTATAATCATAGATACCTGTATATTCCTTTTTATTCACCTGAACCGTCTTTACTTCCTCCCGGACCTTATAATCATAGATACCTGTTTAATCCCTTTTATTTAGCTGAACCCTCTTTACTTCCTCTTAGACCTTATAATCATAGATACCTGTATATTCCCTTTTATTCAGCTGAACCCTCTTTACTTCCTCCTAGACCTTATAATCATAGATACATGTATGTTCCCTTTTATTCAGCTGAACTCTCTTTACTTTCTCCTACACCGTATAATCATAGATACATGTATATTCCCTTTTATTCAGCTAAACATTATTTACTTTCTCCTACACCTTATAATCATAGATACCAGTATATTCCCTGGTAATCAACTGAACCCTCTTTACTTCCGCCTGCTAATTATAAGCATAGATACCTGTATATTCCATTTTATGCAGCTGAACGCTCTTTACTTCCTCCTACACCTTATAATCATAGATACCTGTATATTCCTCTCTATTCAGCTGAACCATCTTTACTTCCGACTACACCTTATAATCATACATACCTGTATATTCCCTTTCATTCGACAGAACCCTCTTTACTTCCGCCTACACCTTATAAGCATAGATACCTGTATATTCCCTTTTATTCAGCTGAATCCTCTTTACTTCCTCCTAGACCATATAATCATAGATAGCTGTATATTCCCTTTTATTCAGCTAAATCCGCTTTACTTCCTCCTACACCTTATAATCATAGATACCTGTATATTCCATTTTATTCATCTGAACCCTCTTTACTTCCTCCTACACCTTATAATCATAGATACGTGTATATTCCCTTTTATTCAGCTGAACCCTCTTTACTTCCTCCTAGACCTTATAATCATAGATACCTGTATATTCTCTTTTATTCAGCTGAACCCTCTTTACTTCCTCCTACACCTTATAATCACAGATACCTGTCTATTCCCTTTTATTCAGCTGAGCCTCTTTACTTCTCCTAGACTTTATAATCATAGATACCTGTATATTCCCTTTTATTCAGCTGAACCCTCTTTACTTCCGCCTACACCTGATAATCATAGATACCTGTATATTCCTTTTTATTCAGCTGAACCGTCTTTACTTCCTCAGGACCTTATAATCATAGATACCTGTTTAATCCCTTTTATTTAGCTGAACCCTCTTTACTTCCTCCTAGACCTTATAATCATAGATACCTGTATATTCCCTTTTATTCGGCTGAACCCTCTTTACCTCCTCTTACACCTTATAATCATAGATACCTGTATATTCCCTTTTATTCGGCTGAACCCTCTTTAATTCCTCTTACACCTTATAATCATAAATACCTGTATATTCCCTTTTATTCGGCTAAATCTTCTTTAGTTTCCTCCTAGACCATATAATCTTAGATACCTGTATATTCCCTTTTACTCGGCTGAACCCTCTTTACTTGCTCCTACACCTTATAATCATAGATACCTGTATATTCCCTTTTATTCAGCTGAACCCTCTTTACTTCCTCCTACACCTTATAATCATAGATACCTGTATATTCCCTTTTATTCAGCTGAACTCTCTTTACTTCCTCCTACACCTTATAATCATAGATACGTTTATATTCCCTTTTATTCAGCTGAACCCTCTTAACTTCCTCTTAGACCTTATAATCATAGATACCTGTATATTCTCTTTTATTCAGCTGAACCTCTTTACTTCCTCCTACACCTTATAATCATAGATACCTGTATATTCCCTTTTATTCAGTTGAACCCTTTTTACTTCCTCCTCGACCATATAATCATAGATACCTGTAAATTCCCTTTGATTCAGCTGAAACCTCTTTACTTCCTCCTAGACTTTATAATCATAGATACCTGTATATTCCCTTTTATTCAGCTGAACCCTCTTTACTTCCTCCTACACCTTATAATCATAGATACCTCTATATCCCTTTTATTCAGCTAAACCCTCGTTACTTCCGCCTACACCTTATAATCATAGATACCTGTATATTCCTTTTTATTCAGCTGAATCCTCTTTACTTCCTCCAGGACCTTATAATCATAGATACCTGTTTAATCCCTTTTATTTAGCTGAACCCTCTTTACTTTCTCCTACACCTTATAATCATAGATACCTGTATATTCCATGTTATTCAACTGAACCCTCTTTACTTCCGCCTACACCTTATAAACATAGATACCTGTATATTCCCTTTTATTCAGCTGAACTCTCTTTACTTCCGCCTACATCTTATAATCAAAGATACCTGTTTATTCCCTTTTCTTCAGCTGAACCCTCTTTACCTCCTCCTAGACCTTATAATCATAGATAGCTGTATATTCCATGTTATTCAACTGAACCCTCTTTACTTCCTCCTACACCTTATACTCATAGATACCTGTATATTACCTTTTTTCAGCTGAACCCTCTTTACTTCCTCCTAGACCTTATAATCATAGATACCTGTATATTCCTTTTTATTCGGCGGAACCCTCTTTACCTCCTCTTACACCTTATAATCATAGATACCTGTATATTCCCTTTTATTCGGCTAAATCCTCTTTAGTTCCTCCTAGACCATATAATCTTAGATACCTGTATATTCCCTTTTACTCGGCTGAACCCTCTTTACTTGCTCCTATACCTTATAATCATAGATACCTGTATATTCGCTTTTATTCAGCTGAACCCTCTTTACTTTCTCCGACACCTTATAATCATAGATACCTTTATATTCCCTTTTATTCAGCTGAACCCTCTTTATTTCCTCCTAGACCTTATAATCATAGATACCTGTATATTCCCTTTTATTCAGCTGAACCCTCTTTACTTTCTCCTACACCTTATAATCATAGATACCTTTATATTCCCTTTTATTCAGCTGAACCCTCTTTATTTCCTCCTAGACCTTATAATCATAGATACCTGTATATTCCCTTTCATTCAGCTGAACCCTCTTTACTTTCTCCTACACCGTATAATCATAGATACCTTTATATTCCCTTTTATTCAGCTGAACCCTCTTTATTTCCTCCTAGACCTTATAATCAGAGATGCCTGTATATTCTCTTTTATTCGGCTGAACCCTCTTTACTTTCTCCTACACCTTATAATCATAGATACCTGTATATTCCATTTTATTCATCTGAACCCTCTTTAATTCCTCCTACACCTTATAATCATAGATACGTGTATATTCCCTTTTATTCAGCTGAACCCTCTTTACTTCCTCCTAGACCTTATAATCATAGATACCTGTATATTCTCTTTTATTCAGTTGAACCCTCTTTACTTCCTCCTACACCTTATAATCAAAGATACCTGTATATTCCCTTTTATTCAGCTGAACCCTTTTTTCATCCTCCTAGACCTTATAATCATAGATACCTGTATATTCCCTTTGATTCAGCTGAAACCTCTTTACTTCCTCCTAGACTTTATAATCATAGATACTTGTATATTTCCTTTTATTCAGCTGAACCCTCTTTACTTCCTCCTACACCTTATAATCATAGATACCTGTATATTCCCTTTTATTCAGCTGAAACCCTGTTACTTCCTCCTACACCTTATACTCATAGATATCTGTATATTTCCTTTTTTCAGCTGGACCCTCTTTACTTCCTCCTAGTCCTAGATTTCATTTCGTTATTTGAAATCTGAGTAATTTAAAATAGGAAATGTTTAATTCCTGCTAGTAAAGCAGCTAATAATGTAAAATAATTTGACGCCTACATTAAATCATCATTTTATCTTTGGAACTCGGGAACACTTATTCGAATATTGAAGTTCAATCTACTGTATACAACCTTATTACACAACCTCATCAAAGACAAGCTACTGGTCAAACAACTTTTGTCTAGAGGAAAAAAACTACATTTTTGACCTGTAACAATATTAAATCGTTCTTTTTTCTCTAACGGCAATTTGGACAATTACACTTTGTGGACTTGCCAAGAAGTAATTACTGAATGATGTAATGGTTTGTTATTTCATTATACATGTTATTTCATTATATATGTTATTTTATTATACATTTTATTTTATTATACAGGTTATTTAATTATATATGTTATTTTATTGTATATGTTATTTCATAATACAGGTTATTTCATTATACATGTTATTTAATATACATGTTATTTCATTATACAGGTTATTTCATATTGTATATGCTATTTCATTATACCTGTTATTTCATTATATATGTTATTTCATTATACATGTTATTTCATTATATATGTTATTTCATTAATGTTATTTAATTAACATGTTATTTCATTATATATGTTATTTCATTATACATGTTATTTCATTATATATGTTATACAGCTGATAGTGTTGCTAAGATTTACAAATGTCTAATATCAAAATACCTTACACTGATTTTATATGTCATGTAAGGATGTCCAATATACACTTACATCATAGTTTGATCAAGATAACTTTCGTGATAACAGTTTAAACTTGTTTTAATGCGTATGCCTGAAATGTTGTTGTAACTGGCATTCTTTACACAGACCTTGGGAATGGCAATAATAGAAAATGACAATTGTATTTGCTCGTGCATAATAGTAATCATGTCTTAATATGGGCATTCTTATGGTTTTATGACCTCTTAATTGCATGCCTTAAATGCAGTTCTCTAGTCTCGAACAGAAGGTTGAATTACAGATCCAACTCGCGCTGTATCTCGCGAGTCACGATATTGCACAAATTTACGACAGTCATCTGACATGTGCGCATCTCGTACGCTTTGTTCTGATAAAAGATCCCTGACGATGCACGTGTAAACGAAATCAAATTTTATTATAATTGCTTTTTAAAGCCTTGTGTGGGAAAGTCTCATTTGTGGTTTGTTAGATATGTGTCTCATACCCTAGCGTTCGTTTAGGGCGGCTGTAAAAACTTTCCCCGTGCTACGAATCAGTAGTGTTATTTGTACTGGTCCTTTGGGATCAACGAGCCCAATATCTGTGGCGTTGAAGTAGAATACCGTTTAAGCAGGTGCTAAGGGTCTTGAGAGGTATTGCTTCTTATATTACTTCTCATGAACAGACTCAATAAAACCGAGTCTGCTACTTTATTCTCTTGCTTGTGTTTGCTTGTTATCAGTATTATTATAAACGTCGACATCTGCCATTGTATTGACTTCTAAACTGCAACGATCATTTTGTATCATATGATTTGGTGTGCGTGTTGTTTCTTATAGTTTTGTGCCAGCTAACAACGGCAAATTTGCAAAATGATATTCATTTCCAGTATCGTCATTGAAGCCTCGGGGAAGGGGGTCACAGTGGTAAAATAAATTGAACATCATCAAACTGTGTCGTCATGGGTATTAAACTGAAGTTATTTGAGAGAACTTTAAGTTAATAAGTATGTCCCCTTTTGTGTAATCCCACTGAAATTGCATTTAAAAAAGAAAAGAATTACAATTCAAATAATTTTGAATAGTTTAAATACATAGAACTTCCAGTTTAATATGTTTACACATTTATCTAGGCAGTGCTACCATTGAATTATTAATTTATACTTAAAGGGAATGTAGCGACACAGCCAAGCAATCGTTATTATTGAGAGTTCTGAAAAAAGAGTGAAAGAGTTATCAAAACCGGGTGAACAGAACACAGCGACCCAAAACAAACAACACACAAATACAAAACAAACAACACACAAATACAAAACAAACAACACACAAATACAAAACAAACAACACACATATACAAAGCAAACAACACACAAATACAAAACAAACAACACACAAATAAAAACAAACCACACATCAATACAAAAAAACAACACACAAATACAATGCAAACAACACAATTACAAAACAAACAACACACAAATACAAAACAAATACAAATACAAAACAAACAACACACAAATACAACACAAACAACACACAACTACAAAACAAACAACACACAAAATACAAAACAAACAATACACAAATACAAAACAAACAACATACACATGCAAAACAAACAACACATCAATACAAAATAAACAACACACAAATACAACACAAATAACACACAATTACAAAACAAACAAAACACAAATACAAAAAAACATACAAATGCAAAAGAAACAACACACAAATACAACACAAACAACAAACAACTACAAAACAAACAACACACACATACAAAACAAACAACACACACATACAAAACTAACAACACTTACAAAGAAAAATAGAAGCGAAGTATACACCACAAACATAACAGGTTGACAACAGGGGTACGCCTAAGAACTGATGAATAACACTAATTGAAATGGAGTATTTCCTAATGAAATGTTCTCTTCAAATGAGTTGTGGTTTCCGTATTACTTCGTTTATATTCTGGCAATATGGTTATTATGCCGTGGGCGTATGTTGTTTTGAATGTGATTGCATCAGCCAGTATAGCTGAAAAACACCTGTCTAATAATAATAATAATAATAATAATAAATGCTTTATTTAATGATGGTAACTCAATCTATTTACAACAATTGTTCTCCCTTGAGACCATCAAATGAAGAAACATGTAACACACACACATGGTTATATACATAAAATATTATACAATTCTGAAGAGTTTCCTATTGTAAAATCAAAAATCCCAATATATAAATCGTTTTAAAGTTATTTTAAAGTACTTAACCAAATGCAAGCAAATTAAAATTAACTAGTATTACCTAAAAGATAGGAATAATATTTCTTTTTAAATTGTTTGATATGTTTGGCTTGTCGCATTTGAGGTGCGATCGAGTTCCATATGACAGCACCAGAATAACGAATACTTTGTTTGTATATGCTTAGCCTATATTTCGGGACGACTATATCACCATTTGAACAAGTCCTTAATTTATAAGAGGAAAGAACCTTTTGAAACAAAGATGTAAGATAGTCTGGAGGGAGCAAGATTATTGACGCATTTGTAAACCTGTACTGCTTTATCAAATTGTATTCGACCATGGACATTTAACCATTTAAGCTCTTTAAATAAGGGTTTTGAAGATGCATCATATGGCTTATTAAGGATGATCCGAGCAGCTCTCTTTTGGATTTTTGGATTCTATTAAAATTGTTGCTAGAGCAATTTCCCCCAAATAGTGTCACCATAATCCAAAATTGGTTGTATATATGCATTGTAATACATAATTCTTGTTTCATGTGTGAGAAATGTCTTGATTTTGCACAAAAGATTAGTTTTGTTTGTTAAAGAAGAACAAAGATTATCAACATGGACGTCCCATGACAGCTTTTTATCAATATATACCCCTAATAATTTTTGACTCTGTACATTTTCTATTGCTATACTGTTAACATATAATTCTTGTACTTCATTATTAAGTTTAGACAACTTTTGAGATGTACCTATAATCATATATTTTGTTTTTTATTATATTTAATTACATTTTATTTTGCTTTGGCCATTTGCTATGATTGTTTGAGACTAAGCTGGCTATTTTCTTGTATAATTTTAAGATTAGGACAAGACGTAGACAATGTTACATCATCAGCAAATATATCTGTGTTTGCATTGGTAGATCATTGACAAACAAGATAAATAGAAGTGGTCCAAGTGTTAACCCTTGTGGTACCCCTGTTTTTATAAGATTAGGCTTTGAAAGCTCTGTCGCAATTATTGAATATTCTGGTATCGATTTGTACAAAATTATAACTTTTAGATCAAATGCCTTTTTGAATTCAATAAAAACAAGTTCAGTCACATGTCCATTATTCAATTCCTGCAGTAACATATCTGTTAGCTTCGTTAATGCTGTATGGCAGGAATGATATTTGTTTCTAAAGCCTGACTGTCCCCTATAAATTAGACCATACATTTCCAGATACTCAATACACTGGTTGGCTATATGTCTTTCTAGAATTTTTGATAATGTGGGTAAAATAGAAATGGGTATGTAATTACCGGGATCATCAGCATCACCTGATTTATATATACTCTTGCATTTTTAATTTTTTAATTTTTCTGGGAATACACATGTCATAATACTAATGTTTATAATGTGACATATCGATTTTGCAAGAATTGGAGCCGCCTTTTTTTTAAAATGTGAGGGCCTATGCCAACTAGACCAGTTGACTTTGTAGAATCAAGCTGATTTATGTGTTTTATAACTTCATCCATGGTTATGTTTCTAATACAAAATTCCTTGTTATTTGGCATTTTTTGTCTATCAAAATCCCTTAGTTTTTCTAGATTAAGACTTTCATTATAATCAGAAAGATTTGTGAAAAAATCATTTAACTCATCAGCAATATCTTTCTTAGATGTGACATACCTATTACCAATTTTTATTTTGATTGGGTGTTTTGACTTAGTTTTTCCTGATTTAAGTTCATTTATAAACTCCACATGGTCCCAGAGTTTTTGTTATCTTCTATGGCTTTGGTGTAGTAATCCTTTTTAGCTTGATCAATGATAATATTTGTTTTATTTCTCCAATGTTTATACTGGACAAAATCTTTTGTCTTATGATAGAAATCTCTTTTATTCCATGATTCTTTTATTTCAGGAGTCAACCAACTTGGAAGTGTGTGGCTTTTTATTCGTTTAGTTTTTATAGGTGCATGTTTATCTAGTACATTAAGAATAGCATAATTCCACGAGCTTATGGCAGAGTTTACATCTGTCGTACTTTCTATATTGATAAGATCAAACGTTTCAACTATTATTGAAATGCATTGTATCAAATTTCTTAAAATCTCTGTGAGTTATTTCTGTATGTGTATTACCTGATTTAATAAAGGGTGCATGTTTTGTTTGCGCAGATTATGTAGTGGTCACTTGCACTATATATTGGAACATTTGTTTCACATATATTATGTGGTTTATTTGAGTAAATATGGTCTATAAGGGTAGAAGAGCTTGTATTAACCCTTGTTGGAGATTGTATTAATCGAGTAAAATTGTATGTATCTAGACAATCTAACAATATTTTAGGTGATTTTTTTAGGAAGTTATAATTTGTATCACAGATACCTGTTTAAAAAAAAAAGTCTTATATTCTATTAAATACAGTATTTAATAGAATATAAGACTTTTTTTTTCTTTTCTTTTTTAAACCGGTATCTGTGATTTGTATCACCCATAATGATGATTTCGTTTTCATCATTTGGATTTCCTGCTCGAAATCATCAACCCATTGTATAAGTGAGCTAGGAGGTCTGTATACTGAGGAAATAATAATTGGTTTAGACTTTGGCAGTATTATTTCCAACCATATGCTTTCTATCTTCCCAAGTTCGATATCTTGTCTACGTTTCTAATGTACATATTCTTTTATATACACTAAAATCCCACCACCCCTTTCTTGATACCCTTGACTTCTATCCCTTTCAAATTTAAAACCATCTAAGTTTAATTTACTGTCTTCTTCATTCTGTAGCCATGTTTCACATATACCAAATACATTTACATGTTCCTTTAGAGTTATTAATAACTTAAGGTTTATCAACAAGAAGTTGCCCTATATTAATATTTGCAATTTTGAGTCCCTTTTTTGTTAACCCCAAATCCACACATTCATCATTTTGTTTCAAAGTTACTTAAAACATTTCCTTTGCTAGTCGAAATATAAACAGTATTACAAGCTGCATTATTGAGATATGAAGTAGTAGTGTATACCTCCCGTCATCCGTAAAAATTGACACGTTCTTACCTGAGTTGAGCTCCCAATGGGATTCGAACCCGCAGCGGTGAGAGGCGAGAAGGTTTACAACGCAACGTCGTTAACCCCTCGACCACGGTAGCACCCATCTATCTAACAGGGTACCTGAACGAATCGTTAGCACACATTATATTTATAATAATGTATTTATTGAAAATAAGCAAAAACACAATAACATGTATAAATGAGAATATCCATACTACTAAAGTGTTAGATAGTAATAGTAAACTATGAAACTATATTTAGCATATGTACATTTTAAAGAAATCAACTTAAGTGTGTGGTATGCTTAGCAATGACAAAGTGTATTTTAGCAGTGGAATAAAAGTGATATTTCATACGCGTGAAAAATAGAGTTTTATTTGTTTACTGTCGAAACTACTTTTTCAATACCAAAAACAACTCTCTTTTTTTTTGGGAAAATAACTGTTTAATATAATTATAGCATTTGCTTGGAAATGATCTAACTAGAAAATGAGCTGTATCTTTTTTTAAATTGGTCCAGTATTTAAGAAGTGTTTTCATTTACATAGGAAATGTCCAAAAAATAAACAATTTAAAACAACTTTTTTTTCAGAAATTGGGTTGGAAATAACTAAGAAAGTGAGTCGTTGTTTATTTAAATGGGTGAAGTATTTTAGAAATCATGGTGGATCAAATGTAGTGATTTTATTATACTGAGACGATGACGTCGTACTGGGACGATGACGTCGTACTGGGACGATGACGTCGTACTGAGACGATGACATCGTACTGAGACGATGACGTCGAAGAAAGAAAACACATTTTCTTCATATTCATCGATTATGATAAGGCATAAAATAATTCGTATTTTTTTCAGCCGTCCTTCAACGCTTGTTTTATTTTTGTTTAAATGTATCAATTTAAATGTCCTGTATCAATCAACTAACGTTTGTATAAATGACAAATGTATAAATGTATAATACTCATCGTTGGAATAGACAAAACAAAACAAACAAAACAAATAATAAAGGGCCTGTCTTCCCTACCCTCACATTTGTATCGCATTACTATTAATAAAGCATCCCCCCACACGTATTTAAAGGGAGTACATTATATATTTTAGCTAGAATTTGTTTAAAGAAACAAAAAGGTTTTTTTAATTTAATTGTTGCCACCCGAGCTTCGTGCTTCGTCATCGTCGTCAGCGACGTCCGTTAACATGTTTTGTGTTAAGCTCGGTTTACCATTAAGTTTATCTGGTACAGTAACCAAACTTGGACCACACTTGCATCTAGGCTGTTTACCTTCCATTTATTGTATTTGCTTAGTTTTGCGTGTATCTAAGGGTTAACGTTTTATGTTAAGCTCATGTTAAGTTTGATATCTCAAATATTATTGGTGATAACGTTATCAATCTTATCTACTGATGTGTCTTTTGATGTACATATGTTGTACATAGATTATATAGGGAAAACCGTCTTTGAAAGCTCTCATATATTGTATGTAGCATAAGATGATGGTCCTCTTCGACGTTTGAGGTCAAATACGATCTCACCCAGGGGCTCAGAGTATTACTAGAGTCTAATATTTTACATGTAGTGTAAGCTTATGGTTCGCTACCAAGTTTGTTCAAATTGTGACCCTGCAATATAGCCCCCTCCAGGGGTCACATGTTTTACATAGAATTATATAGGGAAAACTTCACTGAAAGCATAAAAAACACTTCTACTCTAAAACCACAAGTCATAGAGCTCTCATATATTGCATGTAGCAAAAGCTTATAATTCTCTACATCTGGCCCAACGTTTTTTTACATTAGAGTTGTACTGGTAAATCTTAAAACAAACATCTTCTCTGACATAGCAAAAGCTAGAGGTCTAATAGTTTGCATGTAGCGTCTAGTCCTCCCCGAGACCATCAATGTGTTAAATGGGCGACCCTTGAGAAAAAGTTGGCAATGCCCAGAGGTCAAATGCTTTATATAAACTTATGTAGGGAAGCAAATGAAAAATCTCCTTCTCTGAAACGACAAGACAGGGGGCTCTCATATTGCATCAGCATAAGCTTATGCAATATGCGATCTAACCCTTTTGTGTTTGTGATGTCTTATTTGGCATGTTGTTCATCTTTAAATTTGTTCTTTGTTTCTGTGTGTGTTTGTGGTTGGCTATCGTCTTTGAATGCTGCTTTTCCTGTTCGATTTTTATATCTATATTTATGGTCATCTACCATAAGTTTATTCAAATGACAAGGGATGGATTCAGGCTTGGGCGCACCCGGATCCTAAAAATTGAGAAAAAAAAGAAAAGAAAAAGAGAATTCATTGGTAAAACGTGTTTGTTGTGTTTGATTTGGTTGTCCACAATTTCTTTTTGAAACGTTTCGCCCCACCAACGCCCTAAAACTAAGTCTATGAAAATGCGTGTGAAAAAGCGCTCTTTTTTTAAAGTTGCGCCCCACCCACTAATCTCAGATCGTGTATCTCCGCCATGGATGGTGAATTCAAAAACCCGAACAGAACGGCACTAACACAATATTTTAATTAAATTTAATGTTGATTATAAATTGGATTTTTGTTTAGATAGTAAATACCTCTAGACAAGAGAACCGCAAGCAGATGCAGACTTGAGACATTGCAAAAGTTACAATAATAAATCAATGCAGACGGGTGTTTCAATCAATCATTTGCGTTTTTAATTCTTAAACTGAAAAAGATAAAATGAAACATTCATTCTTGGTGTACAGGATATTCATCAGCTGCACAATTTGCAATGTTCATTTTGAGATATTGAAGATAAAAAACTACAGTAATCAAATAAATATTTAAGTAGTTACAGACCAGACTTGAGGGCATTGTGGCCCTGAATCGCTCATGTGAAGACCAATGAATGAAGACACTTCCAACAGAAACAAGTGTCAGATAAATCAGATCTAGATAGTTCAGAGAAGAAGATATTTTTAAAAAGATTTTCGAATATAACTATGTTGAACTGTAATACTCTGGCAAGGTAAAGTTTATCCAAGAATCACTATTTGAACAATCTTGGTAGAGGACTATAGGCTTACATACAGTACATGTATGTATTAATTAAAAAACTAACCCGACAAATAACAGCAAAATTACACTACAAAATCGTTTATCAAAACTATATTCAGATGTTTAGGACATAATTACAATAAAGTATTTGTGCCGATTAAAAGTAAAGGTTTTTATTCACATGTTCTTAAAATACCCGCTGTTGAATATGCGTCAAACGACGTTCTAGTTTTGGGGTTTGACCTGGTTGGTCAAAGCCTTTTATATTGTATCTATATACTTTGGATTCCCAAAATATATGTTATATATATACCTCGACGTCAGTAGGTTTAGAAGCAATGAACATACGTTGTAAAATGTGGCTGTTGTTGGCGGTATAGCTACTTTAAAATTCACATATTTATTAGATTTGTTTTCTCTCCTCTTGTTTGTATTGATCAATTCCGGAATGTCAGTATCGATGGAGGCCGCGATTTTCTTTTAAATGAATAAAAATATTGGCAAAACATGAGAGTGCTGGCTACATATCGGGGCAAGGAAGGCTACATATCGGGGCAAGGAAGGCTACATATCGGGGCAAGAAAGGCTAAACATAAACGTCAGTTGTGTAACTGTAAAAATACCAGAAAATAGACCTCAACTTGACATGTCGTGTATGTGAGTCTAAAAATGGAAACACCTTATCAGTGCGGGACTGTATGACCTAACACATATAAGTGCGATAACGAAAACTTCCGCTGTCTGATCTAATTTCTCCAACGGTTGACGCCTAGTATGTCGTCGATTTTGAAAATTGTCGCACTGCTTTCCTTTTTCTATGGTGCCGGTAAGAATCGTTCTTCTTCTCTTTTTGTTATTAATATGCCGCGTGTATAATACATGTACGTAAATAACAATATACATTGTACGTAAATAACACAATATGCATTGTACGTAAATAACAATATACATTGTACGTAAATAACATAACAATATGCATTGTACGTAAATAACAATATACATTGTACTTAAATAGCAATATGCATTGTACGTAAATACAATATACATTGTACGTAAATGCAATACAGATTGGCTATTTGCCAAGGAATGTTACGGATAAACGCTTGAGCAAGGTGAGTATGAGCTAGTATTGCAGTAAAATCACTGTTGGCCAAATCAAGGCAAGTGGCTCTGCGAGGGGTTAACGACGTTACTTTGTCATCCTTCTCGCCTCCCGCCGCTGCGTGTTCGAATCCCTCTGGGAGCTCAACTTGTAAGTGAGAAAGTGTCGATTCTTACGGATAGCGGGAGGTATACAGTATTGGTTCTATCCAGGAAAAGTGGGTGGTCTGCCTCCACCACAAACATGTCGGCAGTCATACATAACCTAAAATGTGTTGAAAATGACGTTAAACAGCAAACAAACAAAACCAATACAAGAATTCAAGTTATACCGCTATTTCTATTTCAGCGTGTAACTGCCCAAATGGGTGGACGAGACACGGGTCCTCATGTTTCCTTTTCAGTCACGACAAGGAGGATTGGACCGGAGCTATGGTAAATGTGTGTGTGTATGCTCGCGTGCGTGCCAGTGTGTGTGTGTGCGTACGTGCATGGCTATGTGAGCGTACGTGCGTGCGTGCATGCGTGTGTGATTTTCACAACGGGCTCAGTATAAACTATGTTAAAAATCATAAATGAGATTCATGTCCAGCTAAAAGGTAAAACAGGCAGCCGAAATGGCGAAACTCTAACCGTTAAATGGCGCAGTAAGTGAATGAAGTATGAACAAACAATGAAGATCCGTGCAGTGAATATGACACTTACGGTGCTACAATTAGGCTGTAAGCTTGTAGGAGAAATTTGAGCAGAAACCCTCCCCCCGCCCCCAGAGGGGGAATTTTGTACACCCTTTTTTCTGATGTTTGGTTCTTGTACTGTCCGTTACATTGTGTCTTTCTAAAATAATTAATAATAATTTTTCTTGTGTTACTAGAAATCTAGCAAATTAAACCAATTAGCTTATAAAAATGTTAATACAACATTCCTCTTAACATCATTGATAGTAACAATAATGTTTGAACAGACATGAAAGTATGTCAAGCTAATATGTGTTACCTCATGTATTAAACGTAACGTACGTTACCAGTTACGTTTGCATCATTTTATTTAAAAAACACATTTAATTATCAAATAAAAACATGGATATATATCTTTATTTTCCTTTATATATTGTTTATACTTAGGCAAACATTGAATGAGATAAAGTTTGTATATAATTTACACGACTCTTCCGTATTTTTTACATTACCAAATTAAAAAAAAACACACACATTATATGCACAATTTTAACTGCTAATGTATTCATATATTAATCGAATGTAACAAATTAAGCAATTTCAACATATTCACAAAATGAATTAAACTTTACTTACGTTACTAACAAATATAAATGTATAGCTCTATAAGATAGCATGTATTTTCCTGGAAATATATTACATCATTTAAACTCATAATTCCTCTATACATTGTCATCACATTCTTCAAACTCAATATCAATCAGTTTGTTGGGTGCCATATCTTCCTTATTGCTTCCTTCTTCAGTGTCAGGCTCCTTGAACATAATGCCAACCGACTATTGTGATGCAATATCACCAATAGTCCATTCAAGTTCAATAGCTTTATCTTCTCTCATTTGTTTCTGCGTCTGGTTAATGTTGGTCAGTATGATGCCACAAAAGCACTTGAAAGTTCAAATGCACGATTATAGAAAATTGACACGGCGGGAAAAAGCTCTAGTTGTGGCCTTTGAATGTTCGCGAAAACATATTTGACATCCGTGTAAAGAGGTTTGCCATAAAGGCGGCACACTATCCTCTCCGTGATCTCCGTACTTTTTTTGAAGATCATCCGAACATTCATGCTGCTGTTCGAGCAATCCAATTTGACACAAACTCTCTGTGCTTTTTAATCATCTTCAATGGGACAGCCTTGTCTCTCCCTACAAAGCCACTGGCTGTAACACTGCTTGTAAAGCAATATAGTGTGCGTAGTAAAGAGCAATTATCAGACCCCTTAAACTCTACAATTTGTTTCAAATTCATCATCTCCTTTTTAGCTCTACTGGCCTATAGAGCTTATGGGATGGCGAGTTGTCCGTCGTCCGTCGTCCGTCCGTCGTCCGTCTGTTAACTTTTGCCTTGTGAACACTCAATGGCCTTCATTTATCGGATCTTTACGAAAATTAAAAAGTGTATTTATATAAAAGAAAGCTCAGACAAGTTCGAAAACCATCTAGATCAGATTAGTTTCACCGGAGTTACGGCCCTTGTTTTGCTGAAAAATGCCATATTAAGCCTTGTTTACACTCTAGCACCTTCATTTATTATTTTATCTTAACCAAACTTGCACAGATTGTTAATATCAATGAAAGCTCGGACAATCCAGCCAAATCGGATCCGTAACACCGGAGTTACGGCCCTTGTTTTTATCTGAAAAATGCCATTTTCTGTCTTGTGAACACTCGAGGGCCTTCAATATTAATCGGATCTATATGAAATCAGATCCGTATGGCCCTTGTTTTGCTGAAAATGCCGTTTTAAGCCTTGTGAACACTCTAGCACCTTAGTTTATTATTTGATCTTTATGAAACTTTACCAGTGTTTTTTGTTCAATGAAAGCTCGGACTAGTTAGAAAACCAGCCTGATGGGGTAATTTTCAGTGGAGTTATGGCCCTTGTTTTGCTGAAAAATGCCATTTTCTGCCTTGTTAACACTCATTCACCTTCATTTATTATTTAATCTTTACCAAACTTGCCTTATTGTCTTAAAAAATGTTAGGACAGCCAGTAGTTAGAGCGCTAACTTTGGACCTCTTGTTTAATCAAAGTTGGGGTTTCACCTCTTGCATTCAAACTACTTGATAGGTCCAGGGACGCAAGTGGCTGTCACAAAGTCGACTCAAGGTGCTTTGGTAAGTATGTCAAATACTATCTCTGCCAAATCGTCAAACGTACCAGGAAATTAGGGCTGATTGTGAGGTGTTGCGTTACCGTCAAACTCATACACAGTATATTCAGTAGGTCGCTGTGTAGCTGGCTCAGCTGATACTTCTAAGCAGTGGAGCAATTTGGTTTTGCCAGTTCTAATTGAATTGCCATCGGCTGTTGCAAGGGACCATGATACTGAGACTAGAGGATATAATAACTTCATTTTAAGATCTGTCTTATACCTGATTAATAAGGGAACCAATTAACCAAATATAGTGTGTTAAAGATCGGGTCGGCGTGTCAGTTACCAAGTCATTGACAAATATGGCCTGATGCTGTAATAGATAATCATCAACATCTCTCTATGCTGAAATATGGACGATCGGAGGTACAGCTCATAGTTATTGATATCAACTCGGAATTGGGTTTGCGAAACCAATGATAAATTATGTGGCTCTTCTCGAGTCTTTCTCGTTGTTCTTTGTTTGGGATGGATGCAGTTCTTTGCGCGAAGAAATAACTTCTGATGCCATATTTGCCATCTGCAGTGTGGCCTCTAGCAGCTTTGTTCTACATTGATGTGTAATGCACCAGTGGTATTACCGGTATGCTGCATACTTTCTACTGAATCCAATGATGTTTACCTTGAAAATATGTATGTTGATTGATAGTTTTTGAATAGTTATGTGACTTGTGGAAGAGGGACACTGACTCTCCTGTTTTGGAGAAGTTCACTTGACCCGGGGATGGGTTGTGTCAAGACTCCGGGTGTCATTAAATATACTGGAATGTGTCTGGCGTAGTTCCAATGGTCAAACTCAAAGGACATAGGCGTTAGAGTGAAGATAAATGCATGGCAAGGTCATTTTCCTTTGTGTCTGTCTTTGATAAGAGTTCGTAGTATTAGTATTGTGTTGTCCAAATACTAGTAATCAGAACAAGGCAACTAACTTACATTGGAATGGGACAAAATATTAATATTCTTTGGGGTTTGTCTCAAAAGCATGATACATTGTAACAAAGGGAAGATGTCATAACTAGTAAAAAAAAACATTGTCAATAACGGATAAGCTCCCAGTAGTTTATTGTGCAATTACTATTTTTCTGATTTATGAGCCATTTTAAAATATTTATTTATTATATATTTATTTTATTTTTAGACATTATATTTATTTCTTTATTTATACTAATGAATTATATTACATTAAAAAAAAAATATCATAGTTAAAAGTACAATACTAGCACCTTTATTTCTGGAAACGTCCAATATTACATGTAACTTTAAATGGTAACGTAATGTTCGTGTTTATTTTTCATATCGTATCATCTATATATACACACACATTTTATTTATTTTATTTATTTATTCATTCTTTTATATATTCATTTAATGAATAACATTTTATTATTAAAATAGTCACTGTTTTAGTAAAGAACTAGAGACTTTATTTCTGGAAACTTTCCATGACAAATAACATTAAATGGTAACGTAAATTTCGTGTTAACGTCACGTAACGTAAACTACATTGTCTTTTGGAAATTTGTTTTCTTCGTTAGATTTTGGTTTTTAGCATGTTTGATGAATGATATAAAATATACATACCGTATAGTTGCTTATAAACAATTTTTGAACATTACATTTTCAAAACATGATAATGGTAAGGTATTTCAAATGGATGTCACGCCCTTATAACCCCACACTCATTTGGTAAACATGCTTCATTTGTAGCAAATGCATACCCTTTCAGGAAAATATATCCTTCAAAATTTCCTCAGAGTGGGGATGGCCTCTTTTTGTAACTTACGGTCTAGTTATTATAAACTGTGTTTATGCATTTTTGGTAACGAACAGGGTTAACGTAAACTACAATATATTTTCATATGTGCATTATGTTGAAAAAGCTGTCTAAATTAAACAATTCATAAATAACATAATTACAGGTAGTATTTGTTGTTCATATGCACATGTTTTACTCATATTCAAATTTATTGAAGGTGTTTTGGAATTCTCATGGTAACGCAATTGTCACGTGCGTTACACAAAAACGCCCCCAACGCTATCAGATGGCACACATGTCTCGTTTTGAAGCATTTGTATGAGCTTTCAGAAAATCATACCCTACAAAATTCCACCTGGGGCGGGGGAGGGGTCTATATAGCCAGCTCAAGGACTAAATTGTTATAATCAATCGTTCACTCACGATTAGATCACACACGCGTGATCTAGGTTGATATTCTTGCTGGTCCAGTTCTAATTCCAATTATACACATCCCTGGTCACAGACCTAATAACAAATAGATAAGAAACTGTGAAATGTATTTAATTTCAGGTGGCACTGTGCGGAAATTTCACAAAATATTGCCCGACTTTAAATACATATATCATGACGAGTTATATGGATATACGTTTCATTTATGTCAAAATCCACCAAATATGTGTTTACTTACTTTAACATTTTAAGCAAAAAAGGATTTTGAAGGAATATTTCACGGCGTCAATTGCTTGGATTTTAAGGGAAAAAACAAAAAAATGATAATATTTTTGTATCTTTAAATAGCTTTTTTAAATATGCAATTTCTTGTTTTGAAAATAAAAACAAATTAGTACAATCCCATTTGAATCTTTGAATGTTCTCATCAAACATGATCAATGATTTTTTGAGAGAGGAGAGGAAAAGTTAAGATGCCACGTGATATTTTGGCTTCTTCTTTGGTTCAGACAGGAAGTTTCCAATCTGTTTGTTATTAGGTATTTACCCTGGTCGAGAGGGTAAAGACGCTGCATTTAAAACCTTCTCGCCCCCAACCCCTGCGGGTTCGAATCCTACTGGGAGCTCGAATTGTAAGTGAGAAAGTATTGATTCTTACGGATTGCGAGAGGTATACAATACGGGTTCTACCACCAATTAACAAAGAAATCGTATTCCAATTAATTGATAAAAAGGTACAGTTTGTTCACATGTAAAACGCATTCCTTTTCTTAAGTTTCTTGACTTTTAAACAAATGTTTCCTTAATGACTTGTGGCAAATAACTATCAGTTGAATAGTAAATTATACACATTTCTCAGACAAATTGACATAATGTCTAAACCTTTTACCTAGGTTACGGAAGTTCCACATGAAACTGGATGTAGTGCCAGCAGTACCTACTCTTAGAAGGGTACTCTCGTTAATTTTAAACAAACGTCTTAAGGTTAATATCCAGAGCATAGGGGACTATGTCATAATCGCAAACATCTACATCTACACCTAGTGGTTAAGGAGCTTCTGTCACAATTGACCATAACGTTACTACCTGTCTATCTAAAGAACTTCTGTCACAATTGACCATAACGTTACTACCTGCCTATTTAAAGAACTTCTGTCACAATTGACCATAACGTTACTACCTGCCTATTTAAAGAACTTCTGTCACAATTGACCATAACGTTACTACCTGTCTATCTAAAGAACTTCTGTCACAATTGACCATAACGTTACTACCTACCTATTTAAAGAACTTCTGTCACAATTGCCTATCTGAAGAACTGTTGTCACAATTGACCATAACGTTACTACCTGCCTATTTAAAGAACTTCTGTCACAATTGACCATAACGTTACTACCTGTCTATCTAAAGAACTTCTGTCACAATTGACCATAACGTTACTACCTGCCTATTTAAAGAACTTCTGTCACAATTGCCTATCTGAAGAACTTTTGTCACAATTGACCATAACGTTACTACCTGCCTATCTAAAGAACTTCTGTCACAATTGACCATAACGTTACTACCTGCCTATTTAAAGAACTTCTGTCACAATTGCCTATCTGAAGAACTTTTGTCACAATTGACCATAACGTTACTACCTGCCTATCTAAAGAACTTCTGTCACAATTGACCATAACGTTACTACCTGCCTATCTAAAGAACTTCTGTCACAATTTCCTATCTGAAGAACTTTTGTCACAATTGACCATAACGTTACTTCCTAAGTCTATCTACAGATTTGGTAAACTATATAAGAATAAGCCTTGGCCAAAAGCATTCATTCAATAGCGCCACACCTCACAGTCCGCCGACTCATTTTTCAGTGACCTTGACCTAAGTCCAGTTACTGGACATTAAGATATATGACGACACATCTTTTTTTGAAAACTGGCGTGGATTTCACTCAACCGTTTTATTGGGATGACAATAGGGTAAGAAAGAGTGAGGTTTGGTGAGTGAGGTTTAGGGAGTGAGGTTTGGACCGCCCTTGAACCGGCGGCCTTTTTTTGCCACTGACCGTTCACACACATAAAGGTTTGTAGTAGCGCATACTTTGCTTCTATTTTCCCTTGTACTTGTTTTTTGTTTTGAATACTTGTTTTTGGTTGACTGTGTCCTTTGAATTCTACATTTCCTGTTCGACTTATATCCCTACTTCCAATAGGACATTTTGAGGCCTCGGTAGCTGCTCGGCCTTGCGCTTAGAGATCCATGATTCTGCCCTACATTAGTTCGAACCCTGATGGCAATCCTCGTCATTCGTCTTATTCGCAATACTAAATCTCTGATGTCAGTAAAGTGAATTTTCGTTCACTTAATACTGCATTGAAGATGGAAAAACAAATGCTAAACCTTTAAATTGAATGGCAGTCAAAATTAAATAAGTATCGATAACTTTGTCGTTTCAGGCTATGTGCAACATAATTGGTGGACATTTGGTAGAAATAGAAGATGCCGCAAAGCAGTCGTATTTGGGAACTCAAGTTAAACTTTTAAATCGTAATGGAGTTTGTTGTTTTGTCTGCGTAGCATGGCAGACACTTAGGGATCACTTTGTCCGTCGTCCGTACGTCGTCGTCGTCCGTCGTCGTTCGTCACACTTTAAAGGGACACATGACAATCTTGATTGTTTAAAAATTAGCGACGTCCCATTAGTTTTTCTACATAAATTGCATTTGTTCAATCATTAATATTAATTACAATAATTGTATAAAGCAGATTGTATTTGCACATTATTTACGGTTGATTACTTTTCATCAATAATATATTCAAATTTGTGGTAGAATAACGAAGAAAAGTTGAAATCTCAAAATTGTATTTAAATATATGCAAGCAGATTTAAAGTCAAAATTATACTGGTTTAATAAATCGAGAGGCCAATTTCAACGCTTGATAAGGACTTCAAGATTGACATGTGTCCCATTAGCCTGCAACCTAACCTTGGCCATAACTTGAAAAATAGTTGACCTATGTTCATGAAACTTCACACACATCTTCATATAAACCCAAGGAATGTTGTTGCTATGTCCAATAACTCGGACTTTCATTTTGGCAGAGTTATGCCCCTTTTCATAAAACTTTATCCTGCATAAATAAGCACACGGCATGTGACAACTATTCCGTGGAACACCCTTCTAGCTGAACAAGTTGCAGTTATATAGTCCAAAAAGAGATCAATTTATAAGATGCTTAGATCAAAGGAAACAACACAAGTTACTTTATCTTAGAAAAATAACGGTAACTAAAACAGTTGACTTACCAAAACTGATATATCCCCTAACTGTGTTGGAAATGTGTTAAATAAAAATGGGGTCTTAACATGATAAATTTGGATTCGTTTATCTATGCCATTAAAGCGGGATGTATCAAAAGAATATATTATCCGGAAATTCATTATTTACATAAAGGAATTAAATAAATATGGCGGGAGTATTTTATTTTTAAGCAATTTAGAAGTTAAATATGCAAAAGAATAATCACAGAATATACCTTTCTGTCTGAAATAGACTTCAATACAATAAAAAAAGCTAAAGGCATTCCTAAACAGATACTATGGAATAATTCGTACAAAATAAACCGACGTCATACTATAAACTTCAGAAACATGGGATATCATTATTAAATACATTGAACAACTGACGATCCACAGACTTAGTAAATTTTTATACATTTGCACATTTAAAAACATTATACAACATCCATAATTCTAAATTCCTTAACTATTATACAATTGTTCAAAGCATACCAAATAGATAGAAACAAGACATAATCACAAAAGACAGAACATATAATGATAGGAAATCACTTTATTGCAGCAGCTAAGAACACAAAAAAGTCCAAACAAGTTATCATACAACAAGCAAACAAGCAAGTTGAACGCATAAGACAAAATTACCAATTAAACCTCCCCTAAAATGGGAAGCACATTCAACAAACATAAAACGGGTACATATCTCATCTTTCAAAAGTACAATATTGGAAATGTTCTCAATTATACATGCATGGAAATAACAGTGTGTTGCTTTATTTCATATCAGTCCTCTGGCAACTTTTTATCATTACTGGCGGGCAACTTAACATTTTGTGAACTGTGGGTAACACGTTTTCGGGCAGCGGGACTCATTTTTACATTTTGTGAACTGTGGGTAACACGTTTTCGGGCTGCGGGACTCATTTTTGGACTAAGTGTATGTGTCTAAAGAGTAATTACATATATATACAGGATAGTCGAAGCAAGAAATAAGTTATAGAACGGATCCAATTTGGCATTCAAGCAACAGAGAATGTGTATATGGCAGAAATTTTTTACATCAAGGATCTAGAACACATTTATGTCAACTATTGTCGACACGTATCATCACAGGTGGAATGGAGATATTACTAAATAATTTGTTAAGCCCCGCCACGAAAGTGGTGCGGACATACAGTGTTACCATTGTCCGTCCGAACGGACGTTCGTACGTTATGTACGTCCCGTTTTTACATTCAAGTTTTTTATTAAGTCAATTTCTCCGATACCAAAAGCCGTACAGTTTTCAAACTTCATACACACTTACATCTATATGGCAGCAATATGTTCCTACCAGAATCAGGTCAATATAATTGACCTTGACCTACTTTTTACACTTTATTAATTTACATTGAAGTTTTACATTCAAGTTATTGTATTAACTCAGCTTCTCAGATACCAAAAGCCATACAGTTTCCAAACTTTCATCTGTATGACAGCAATATGTTCCTTCCCGAATCAGGTCAATACAAATGACCTTGACCTACTTTTTACACTGTTAATTTACATCAAAGTTTTTCATGTAAGTTTTTTACATCAAAGTTTTTTTGTTAAGTTCATTTCTCCAACACCAGATGCCTTAGAGCTTTCAAACTTTACAAATGTTGATAACTATATGACAGTGAAATGTTCCAATGAAAGTGGGTCAATATGAATAACCTTGACCTACCATTGGCACTTTGTTAATTTACATTGACATTTTACATTCAAGTTTTTTATTAAATCAGTTTCTCAGATACCAAAAGCCATACATTTTCCAAACTTACACACTTACATATGTATGACAGCAATATGTTCCTACCCAAATCAGGTCAATATAATTAACCTTGACCTACTTTTTACACTTTGTTTAACTTACATTACAGTTTTACATTCAAGATTTTTATTATGTCCATTACTCTGATAGCAGAAAAGTTCATCTTTTAAACTTCATACACACTTACATCTATGTTCCTACCCAAATCAGGTCAATATAAACAACCTTGACCTACTTTTTACACTTTATTAATATACATCAATTTTTTTCATTCAAGTTTTTTACATCAAAGTGTTTTGTTAAGTTCATTGCTCAAACGCCAGATGCCTTAGAGCTTTCAAACTTTACAAATGTTGATACATGACAGCGATATGTTCCAATGAAAAGTGGGTCAATATGAATTACCTTAGCCTACCTTTGGCACTTTGTTAATTTACATTGAAATTTTACATTCAAGTTTTTTATTAACTCAATTTCTCAGATACCAAAAGCCATACCGTTTCCAAACTTCATATACACACTTACATCTGTATTACAGCAATATGTTCCTACCCATATCAGGCCAATATAAATAACATTGACCTACTTTTTACACTTTGTTTAACTTACATTAAAGTTTTACATTCAAGTTTTTTATTATGTACATTACTCTGATAGCAGAAGCAGTACATCTTTTAAACTTCATACACACTTACATCTATATGACAGCAATATGTTCCTACCCAAATCAGGTCAATATAAATGACCTTGACTTACTTTTTACACTTTGTAAATTTACATTAAAATTTCACATTGACGTTTTTAGATCACCTTAGCCTTGAGATCACCTGAGCCGAAGGCTCAATGTTATCTATTGGGATCACTCTGCGTCCGTCGTCGTTAAATTTTGCTTTAAACGACTTCTCCCCTGAAACCGCTTGGCAAATTTTGACCAAACTTCACATGGATGATCCATTCATTAGATGAATGGTTTTTAGATTTGTTAAGATTAGGTCAGCGCGACAGCCAAGATGGCCGCCATTATAATATATAATTGAAACATTAAACAATCTTCTTCTCAAGAACCGCTGGACATATTTCGACAGTTTTTGTTTTAATGATCATCAATGCCTAGACTATCAAATTTGTTCAATTGAAGTCCCCGGGGTCAAAAATGGCCGTGCCCTAGGGTTCCAAAATTTGTATATTGAGATTTTGCACGTTTTTCATACTTACATAGGAAAAAACTTTAAAAATTCTTCTTCTCTAAAACCACAATGCACAGAGCTCTCATATATTACAAGTAGCATCAGCTAATGGTCCTCTACCAAGTTTGTTCAAATGGTGACCCTGGGGTCAAATTTGGCCCCGTCACAGGCGTCACAGTTTTACATAGGAAAAAAAACATTCAACTCTTCTCCTCTGAAACTACAAGAGCCAGAGGTTTAATATTTTGCATTTACTATAAGCGTATGTTCCTTTACCAAGTGTGTTTACATGGTGACGCTGGGGTCACATTTGGCCCCGCCCCAGGGGTCACATGTTTTACATAGACTTGTTTAGGGAAAAACTTTTAAAAAATCTTCTTTTCTGAAACTGCAGGAGCCAGAGGTTTAATATGTTGCATTTGCTATAAGCTTATGGTCCTCTACCAAGTTTGTTCAAATGGTGACCCTGTGGTCACATTTGGCCCTGCCCCGGGGGTCACATGTTTTACATAGACTTGTATAGGGTAACACTTAACAAATCTTCTTCTCTGAAACCACAAGGCACACAGCTCTCATATATTACATGTAGCACCGGGGTCACATTTGGCCCTGCCCCAGGTGTTACACTCTAGCACCTTCATTTTGTATTTGATCTTAACCAAACTTTGTCAGTGTCTTGATATCAATGTTGTTAACACAACAGAGGCCACATTTCTTGAACAATCTTAACCAAACTTGCACAGATTGTATATGACCATAAGATTTCGAAGAAGTTCGATAATGGGCCAGTACTCAGGTGATCGATTTAGGGCCATCTTAGCCCTCTTGTTTATTAAGCCAATTACTCACATACAAAATGAATAATCTTATAATATTCAAACTTCATACACACTTACATCTATACGGCACCATTATGTTCCTACACAAATCAGGTCCATATAACTTGCCTTTTAATATTACACTTAACATTGTGTTACTCCATTTTGTAAGCAACCGATAACCCTTTTATAAACGGGGCAATTTCTAGTTTTACTCGATTTCAGTACAATTGCAACTCGTGTATGTTAACATAATCAAGGGCAATAACTCCGAAGATCATGAAATAATCTATCGTATATAATTGCACAATTATTTGTATCATTCTGTTAGGAATTACTGGATTGCCTTATCTGACGTGTCGGAGGAAGGATCCTGGTTTTGGATGAACTCCAAGAAACCCCTTACGTACTCAAACTGGAATCCGGGAGAACCGTCTAACCAAGTTGGAAATGAGAACTGTGGTCTCATCTGGTCAACTGGATTGTGGAATGACGGGATGTGTAGCCACACTGACATATATTACATATGCGAAATGACAGACGAGTAATAGTCAGCTGTATAATTATTCGTAATGTGTAGCAATGTTTTATCACAGGCTTTTATTTCGGTATAGATTCCACCTCCAGAATCGAATTTCATACTTACTCGTTTTTCTCGTGTGTGTTTTTGTGTGTGTTTTTACTATTCCGTGCGTGAATTTCACTCAGCTGTTTGGTCTGATATACATTATTCTTCGTTACGGCAACATTGGTTTACCTAAATATGCCCAAAAATACCGCATGTTTCACACCGTACAGCCGACAATCCCAATGGCAGTAGGCTCACGCGATATCAGCTCGCAGATGTTCAAAAATCAGCAATCAATTCAAAAAAAATCGGCTTTGTTGTTAAATGTTTTAAGTGTATCTTGGTAAAATTTGATCAGAATCATGCCACTTTTAAGGGGTTTTACCGCGTTCCGAAATGCAAAGGTTTAGATTTTATCACGAAAATGTTGACTTTCGCTAATATTATTGTATATCTTTGATGTTTTTAGCTTAGTTTTACATAACGCATTAACACACCAATATTTAAGGGTTAGTTGTGCAAAATATCAAGTATGTACGTCCACAAATAAACTTTATAATGACTTTCAAAAAGGACGTGGTTAATCTTTTTTGCGATCCTTATTTACAGTTCATGCTATCATCGATGACAGCTTCAGTCATCAGATGGCTTACACTGACTGATAGCAGTAATTATTTTGTTAAAATCATTCGTTTTTTATGGAAACGTGACCCATATTTGATATTGATTGTACGTTTGAACCTAGTTATGAACCTCCGTACGGTGTGCTAATCGATTACGTGACAATTAGGGTTACAATTAATTCGCTTACGACATTGCCAAGCGACATCGTTTGATATAAAATTGGCAAATCAGATAACAGTAAG
Organism: Cyrtodaria siliqua; assembly: GCA_037043455.1. Taxonomy (NCBI): domain Eukaryota; kingdom Metazoa; phylum Mollusca; class Bivalvia; order Adapedonta; family Hiatellidae; genus Cyrtodaria; species Cyrtodaria siliqua. The sequence goes on from JAWPHD010012916.1 coordinate 32,831, forward strand.
CGAATTGTAATTGTCACGTGATCGACTATAAACATCCGGTATTTTTATGCGGACCTTCCACGAAACTGCGAATTTCGATAACTGATGACGAATTTCAAAGTCAGTAGGGTACATTTTGGTAAACCAATGTTAAATAAACAAAGATTAATGAATGTCTGACCCAATCTACGCACTGAACAGTAAAAAGGTTTTTACAAAAAGAAGTGGGGAACAAATCTGTCCTTGACTTATAGTTCCTGATTAGTTGTTGATTAGTTATCCTAAATCATATGGATGTTGTTTTTTCAAAGCAGCCAACGTTTCATAAAGAGCATTGCAATAATCGATATTAATGCAAAGCAACTGTATGATCGTCGACGTTATATAACAAACGGAGGGCGATGACTTATATAAGCTGGAGAGTGGTAAATCAAATGCGTACACATACAAAACATGTTTGTTTGTTTGTATGGTGTTTTACGTCATTTTCAACACATGTAAGGTTATATATGAACGTCGATTTGTTTGTGGTGGATGCAGACCACCCACCATTCCTGGGTAGAACCAGAACTGTACACCTCCCGCAATCCGTACGAATCGACACTTCCTCACAAGTCGAGTTCCCAGTGGGATTCGAACCCGCAGCGGTGAGAGGCGAGAAGGTTTACAACGCAACGTCATTAACCCCTCGGCCACGGACGCGCTCATACAAAACATATATTCTTTGTAATTGTGCCTTAAAGAAAAAAAAAAATCTTCTTTTTTTCAGTGGTAACGCCGAAATTGTTGGCTGACTGTCTTCCTGCAAACACGGAGAGGTTTCGACGTAAATCGAGACTATGGTCCTAGTGAAATAGATAGTGTTAAAATATATATGAAATTACGCCGTTGTTAATTTGTTATACGTTATTTGAAACAGTGCAGTATAAAAAAAATCATGCGTATACGATAACGTAGTTTTTATTTTAAAAATTGTAGTACAAAATCATGCATATACGAAAACGTAGTTTTTTTAAACATTGTAGTACAAAATCATGCGTATACGAAAACGTAGTTTTTTTAAACATTGTAGTACAAAATCATGCGTATACGATAACGTAGTTTTTTGTAACATTGCAGTGCAAAAGCATGCGTATACGATAACGTAGTTTTTTGTAACATTGCAGTGCAAAATCATGCGTATACGATAACGTAGTTTTTTGTAACATTGCAGTGCCAAATCATGCGTATACGATAACGTAGTTTTTTGTAACATTTCAGTGCAAAATCATGCGTATACGATAACGTATTTTTCTAAACATTGCAGTACAAAATCATGCGTATACGATAACGTATTTTTTGTAACATTGCAGTACAAAATCATGCGTATACGATAACGTTGTTTTTTTGTAACATTGCAGTGCAAAATCATGCGTATACGATAACGTAGTTTTTTAAACATTGCAGTGCAAAATCATGCGTATACGATAACGTAGTTTTTTTTAAACATTGCGGTACAAAATCATGAGTATACGATAACGTATTTTTTTGTAACATTGCAGTGCAAAATCATGCATGTACGAAAACGTAGTTTTTTTAAACATTGTAGTACAAAATCATGCGTATACGATAACGTAGTTTTTCGAAACATTGCAGTACAAAATCATGCGTATACGATAACGTAGTTTTTTTAAACATTGCAGTACAAAATCATGCGTATACGATAACGTAGTTTTTTTAAACATTGCAGTACAAAATCATGCGTATACGATAACGTAGTTTTTTGTAACATTGCAGTGCAAAATCATGCGTATACGATAACGTAGTTTTTTGTAACATTGCAGTGCCAAATCATGCGTATACGATAACGTAGTTTTTTGTAACATTTCAGTGCAAAATCATGCGTATACGATAACGTATTTTTCTAAACATTGCAGTACAAAATCATGCGTATACGATAACGTATTTTTTGTAACATTGCAGTACAAAATCATGCGTATACGATAACGTTGTTTTTTTGTAACATTGCAGTGCAAAATCATGCGTATACGATAACGTAGTTTTTTAAACATTGCAGTGCAAAATCATGCGTATACGATAACGTAGTTTTTTAAACATTGCAGTACAAAATCATGCGTATACGATAACGTATTTTTTTAAACATTGCAGTACAAAATCATGCGTATACGATAACGTATTTTTTTAAACTTTACAGTACAAAATCATGCGTATACGATAACGTATTTTTTTTAATACATTCTCTTCTTATTCTTAAAGGGAATGTAGGTATACGGACAAACAAGCTCTGTTATTGAGAGATCTGAGAAACTTTAGGGGAAAGGTGAAAGAATTATCAAAATCTGATGCTAGACAAAAAATATATGACCATTTGGAGTTGGTTCTAAAACGGATGTGGGAGCTACCATTTTGATAACTATGACGTCATAGTTCTAAATTACCTTATATGGAATATTGATAATCATTTAAAGCAAAGAAAATCATTGCAAATGAATGCACAATCCTTTTTAGGTCACATAAAGCATTATTGCCATTAAGTATAAATATTTTTCATACAGTTGCTGTCATTTTTACCCCTATAAATTAGTAAATTTGAATATTTGAAATAGTCCATACATGGTCATTTAGAACTGTGATGTTATAGCTCTCAAAATGGCGGCTTCCATATCCGTTTCAACAAAACCTTCAAATTATCTTATCTTCTTTGTTTATCATCCGATTTTGATAATTCTTTCACCCGTATTAAAGTTTTTCAGAACTCTCATTGGCGGTGTCGCTACATTCCCTTCGAACAATTCAATATGAATTCGTCTACTTTATATATTGTAGGAACCCTAAACGCGGAAATGGTCACAAATGTCCAAAATGTAATAAAATGTTACTGTATATGTGCAACTTACCATAAATGTAAAAAAACAATCTTGTTATAAATGTGAAAACGACCTGTTGCTAAATGTAATAACATTTTACTATATAAGTGAAAACATTTTATTACCACGAACGTAAAATCAACAAAACAACAACAACAAACAACAAAAACAACAACAAACAAAAAACAAACAATGTCTTTCAATGTCTGTTAAATGTCAAAATCATTACGTGCACTGTGTGTGTATGAGCGCTGTTAAAAGGTTAAAAGTAAAAATGAAAGATTAAATGTGAAATCTGTTTTCCTATCCCCTTTTTCTCTATGTATCTGATAATCTATGTATGTGTGTACGACCGCGTGCGTGAGCGAGCGTTGTTGTTGTTGCTGTTTTAATTATTCACCAAGTCGAAGCTCCTTTAATACTTATCATACTTTTACTTCTAACTTGCTTCTTCTTGTCGTCACCTTCTTCTTCTTCTTCTTCTTCTTCTTCTTCTTCTTCTTCTTCTTCATTTCGACGCGTAACTTGTCGATTTCAGTCTTCTAACTTAAGACGTGTATATTTTCGGTAAGCGTTGAAACTTCTTATTATTGATTGAAAATGTATCTAATCTTTAATCAATGTTCCGTTTTGCTACGGGTCTCGCTAAAGCGGGTCTCTATTTGCGTCAAAATGTTTGTCATAAATGTTTACATCGTAGAACATGTAAGGTATGTAATTAACTTACTTTGATTCATAAGTAAAACAACTATAACACATCATAATCATCATCATCATCATCATCATCATCATCATCATCTACAAAAACAACAACAGCAACACATATTCTACTACTCCAATATATAATTGTTTCCAGTGAATGGATGCAGTTGCATTGGCGTCTAGTCCGTCTCCATAGTGATTAGAGTTTTCACCATACCCTAACCTTTGACATTAAAAAACATGTCCTGTTGTTATTTATATATTCAAAAACATGTCCTGTTGTTATTTATATATTCAAAAATATGTACTGTTGTTATTATATTGTTCATATTGTGTGTAAATGTTTTTAAATGGTTTCCAGCCGAACCCGGACCCAGGCACCACTTAAGATCACTTAATTTTCCACTTAATTTGTTCTCTCTGCCGACCAGCACATGACACGGTAAAGGTGCACACATGACGAATAGACGGTGACTAGTAAGAGGCGGGGGTGTTATATGTACATTAGTACGTTTCAGTATTCACGTAGTTAGATGAAGTTTTTCTTTGTGGTCAAGAGAAATTAAAGATGAGTTTAAAGGTATTTTTACTTTATAAGTTCACATTTACTTTCCTTGAGTGTTCATACGAAATGTTCGTGCTGTACATACATGGAGCCGATTTATTTAATTTAAGCATGATTTACATAAACACAGGGAGGCTTAATGGAGACAATAAAGTGAAATATAAGTTTGAGAGAGTAGTTGGGCTTTGCTTATTGACATTTATGTACCGATATCGTTTAAACAATGGTCGAAGTATAACACATTAGTAACATGCACCTGTGTGCATTAATATTGCGTTTAAGCGCTCCCGTAACAATCCCGTAACGAAACGGCCAATATATATTTAAACGAAAAGTATATATATGGTCAAATATACAAGCAAGGCCATCTTTATGGGCTGTATCGCAATAGCCTACTTAGTTCTTGTTCAATTACAAGCAGGATTGGTGGGATAGGGGGAGAGGTGAAAGTCAGTACGTTATAGTGATCACGAATACATTGTGTCTTGACCAACGAGGTAAACATAGTAGGCTTTCCATTTGCTATAAGATCACCAACAGCCTTAAAGCTACAGCGTCTCTATATCAAGCGATTTCTTTTTTTGTAGGCGTGTCTTTATTTGTAACTTCATGTTCACCAGCTCATGTCGAAATCGGGTATTAAGCGAGCAAATATAGCGAAGGAAATCATTTACTGTATATACATTGACCAGTGCACATCGTACCCATACACAGGCAACAGTATTTTTTACAGAAAAAAGTTAGCCTCTTTCGGGGCTCGAACACACGACCTTCTGATTTCAAGTCCGTTGCTCTATCCACTGAACTATAACGCTACTTGCGAAAATATTTAAAATAACTACCATTTATTATGGAGCAAAATAACAACATATTTGAACGCAACTCAAGATGGATCAATAAATTTCGCACGTGTAAATTAACATTGCCTGGTGTAATACTGTATGTTTTCAATTTGAAAATAATACTTCGCTTCAAAAAACTGATCTCGACTTGTTATTTAGCGCTTGAATGCCTATTTAGTGTTGAAAATGCTTCACCAATAAATAGCCGTGATCTAGTGATTTAGCGTACATCTTCAAAACTTACAAGTGTAAGGCTGTGGGTTCAAATCCCGTTATTATTACATATGTTCTGAAGCCGTATATTTATCGATGTTACCTGTACGGAGGCTAAATAAAAATGTGAAATTTTACGCATCGATTTTTGGTTATATACCGACTTTTTGGGGGTGTTCGTCGATTTGAAACTAGTTCACACGTAACTCATTTATATTCATGAGTTAGTACCAGTTAAATAGGGACTATGTAGCTTTAAGTAGCTATCCAACTACTTGACTATTCAGACAGTCCAGACACCCGCACCCACTTCAGTTTCGAGCAATGGGTAAGACATCCGACTATTAAAAATAACCATATTTCTCCAGAACAATAGTTCACTGAAATACACTCCCGACCCTAGCCAAAACAGTTCATGTGGCCCCAACTATGTTTTATTTGTAACCTTACTAACCAAATTATCTATCTATCTATCTATCTATCTATCTATCTATCTATCTATCTATCTATCTGTCTGTCTGTCTGTCTGTCTGTCTGTCTGTCTGTCTGTCTGTCTGTCTGTCTGTCTGTCTGTCTGTCTGTCTGTCTGTCTGTCTGTCTGTCTGTCTGTCTGTCTGTCTGTCTGTCTGTCTGTTGCTTGTCTGTCTGTCTGTCTGTCTGTCTGATTCTGTCTGTCTGTCTGTCTGTCTGTCTGTCTGTCTGTCTGTCTGTCTGTCTGTCTGTCTGTCTGTCTGTCTGTCTGTCTGTCTGTCTGTCTGTCTTGTCTGTCTGTCTGTCTGACTGTCTGACTGTCTGTCTGTCTGTCTTATCTATATATCTATCTGTATATACTGCTATACGCCCCTCGCTGGTATTTTAAGCAGGAAAAAGTGCGTTTGTCGGTGAGAATAGTGAGAAAAGTTAAAAGTAGATAGATAAGATTATCTAAGTAAAGGAGTGTTAATAGAAGAAATAAAAAAGAGTTTAAAAACAACAACTTCCGGATCTCAATGGTGACTCAACTGGCTGACTGACTGCTTAAACAGATCTATGTTTGGCAGGACAGCAATACTATGAGGAAGCGAATGCCATAGTGTGACTGTGTGAGGGAAAAAAGAAAAATTGTAGAAGTTTGTAATTATCACTTCGTTTCTGCTCCTAACGCGTCTCTGTAAGTTTGGACGCGCAATCCCTAAGTCCCTAGCAGGGTTCGGGATTAAGGGAAGATAGATAGGTAAAAAAGAAAGGTTTGCAAGCATCATCTGAAATGGTATATATTGAAACTAAATTGTATACTAGACCTATTTAAAAATAAATAAAGGGAGGTTTGACCAAACATATGTAGACTATGGGAGGGTTTGACTATGAAATGGCTGAGACCTCCCAGAAACAAGGGGGACTTTTTGACCAGGGGAAGTTTTAACTTGGAGATATTTTTACTTTAATTCGATAATATTAATTCCAGTCAAATTCATCTTAATATATTCATTCAACCTTCCAAACCGCTAGCCTAGGAGCTTCATTACAAAAATACTGAAACGCGAAAAAAAAATACACCATGGAGTCCCGTCTTTTAGTAGCCACCCTAAAACCCAATTTTCCGGTTCTATGACCCTGACCTTCACTTCCGGTAAATATTGACATAAATTTTGAGACGAGAAAATTGGGTAATATACGTTTATTTCAAGGTAAACACATTATTTTTAAACATTTGAATTGTTTATTCCTAACAATATGATGCCTATTATCAAGTCACAAATTGTGTTCAACAACAAACGCGACGCTGCAAGCACGAAGCAACTTTCAAGTTATAAAATTACTTCTTGATATTACATAAAACACCCTACTAGCCTACTAGGCCAGGGATGGATTTGAACCACCATTATTTTCACATAGACCGTAATGTTAGCTCTACAAAGAATAACACTTACCCTAATGCTCCGTGACACTTCAAATATCCAATAAAATGTATATACGTGACGACAAAACACAAAAATAGCAAAACAACAATGACCACAACTGCTCTATGCACCAGCATTTGACTCAAAATGAAAGTAGATGACCTTTTTTGACAACAACAGCCGAACCGCACCTCTGCTTTTTGCACCCATATCTTCGGAAATCTATCCTCAAAACAACAACAGTAAATATACTTACCTCTTTTATGTACTAAATCAATTACACAGTCCCAAATAACACCTCTGATGGTACTACTTTCGAGTACGACCATTTTCAACTTTTGACCTGTCTGGTTACCGGTCCAAGTCCGGATGACAGCGAGTCGGTTATTTATAATCGGCGTATCTGTCACCATTGTAAACACACCTATTTCAAACATCACTTAACCATGTATCCATGTAGAAATCGTATATATTTGTTGAATTGACAGTGTTTTTTTTATGCCTAATTTGGGGCCGTTATTCGGCCCCATTCACAATGCAAAAAAGTATACTTTCTTCACAATTATATCCAAATATTCACAATCTGAAAAAAAAAAAAAAAATGTTTTTTAGGGTAAATACAGACCAGTAAGGATACTAGTCTTAATATACGCTGGTGTTAAAACTAGTCTGTATTTACCAACAACAAAACTTAAAACCAAGGGATATTAAACTGTGAAATTAAAAGTGAAAAAAGTTTCTTTTTCTTTTGTTATAATATTTCACCATTTTCACAATTTCTAGAAAAGTGCTGCTATTTTTCACAATGGCACAGGCACAGGCTGCATTCACAAAACACATAAAAAAAACACTGATTGATAATATCTGACAATAAACTTCAAACTTTTAAAATGATACAAAATGTGTAATTGTATAAATCCATACACCTGAGGAAAATCCCGAAACATCAATAAAAACAGAATCATAGCGTCATTTTGGACAAATGTAGTTCAATGTGTTTGGAAATACCCTCGTTTGTGGCTATTTCTGAACTCAACTTTGAAATGAGGCTATCTATTTCATCAGAAAATTACCCATTTTTCAGGAGCTATATTTCCCTCAAACTTTATTTGGCCTTTTATGGACCGGTCACAGTAGAATATTTGGAATTTTATCTGTGAGAATATCACAAAACAAACATATAAACCTTTATTGTGTCGATCAAGCAAAGTACCCCCTCAAACAGGGTTGGTGTACAGATTTTCATAGGCTTTATTAGCGCACTGTACACCGCTGTGTAAGTTGATGTGATTACTGTGGTGTATTTATTGAAGTGTCAATCATGTATAATATATGACAGGGCCCTCACGCTACTTTGGGGGAAGGGGCCCGCAGCCCTCAGAAGGGGGAATTTTTGTAACGGGGGGGAATTTTTACAACAAATAAAAAACTCTGTTTGATTAACACGTTTCACTTTATTAACATACATTCGTCAACCATCTGGTTCTTTTTCTGATAAAAAAAACTCCACTTAATAACCATCAATGGCATGTTTTCATCGGAGATCCACATTAAAAGTCAACCCTTCTCTTCTTTTTATCCCGAAAAAAACCTATTGCCCTGTCCAGTTGGGCATCTGGTTGAGTCAGTGCCCGATAATAGTTAAAACGTCCTGTGCACGATAAACAGTCTAAAACCAGTCTAATAATAATCAAAACGTCTTTTTCAAACCGGTAAACACGACATCGTGAGCATATCGTCTTGAAAATCGTTTTTTTTTTTTGTTGTTTTTTTTACGAATTTCTGAGGGGGGAAAATATCAATTTTTGGGGGAAAAAAAGATACTTTTCAGGTGGGGGACTGCCGCCGAATAACGGCGGCAGAAATGACCAAATGAGGGCCCTGTATGACAGACAATATTTGGATAGGTGTAAAGTTAAAACTCTTATAACTTTGTATTATTTGGTGGATTTTGGTGATTTAAACCCCAAATTGTTTTTCTGTCATCATAGAACATAACATTTTGACTATTATCCCTAACCCTACTCCGGTCATGACCAAATCAAATGACAAACATTTTGTCATTTGGTCACTAGTGAAAAAAACGGTATATATGTATATTTATCATTTAGGCAAATCACATTTTTGTAAGAAAGTATAGAATATCTATGAACAGGACTCATGCTAAAAATTAAAAATGTGATTAAAAGTGCAAGCAGACGGGGACATAAATAGTGCTACCCTAGCATTACCAGTTCTCGATGGTCTAAGCTGATACAAAAATGAACACACAAACATGCTTTTAACCTGTCTTAGTTTTCCTCTAGTGATAAGCTAATTCTGTTGCATCAAAACAGCGAAGTTACGAATAAAGTTCACATCTTTTCAATTTAAAAAGTTTAAAAAGTAATGTGTCAGTCAAAATTAGACTGAAAAAATTAGACTGAAAAAAAAAATTGAATTTTTTTTTTGAAGATATATTACGGGGTTAGAATTTTGGGTAGGATTGTTTTTGGTGTACAGTTTTTCATTTATTTGATGTTTTGAGGTGTGTGTACAAATGTAGTCCAAAAAAAAAAATCAGATTTATTTTTTTTCAGTCCCAACACGTTCCTTCAACCTGTGTTTTTACCTTGTTAAATAGGTAATCAACCTTTTGATTGTAAACACCGACTGATCGTCTGTCAGTGCACTTCATAGTCTCGGTGGACCACGCAAAATAAATTACAGTTGCTAAGTAGCTTTTTCTTATATATACTGAAAGGAAAAAGAAACACGACATGGGAATTTCTGCTATATATTGTAAATTTTGTATGTACAATATGCTGCTGTTAATCGAATGGTACATGGCTACGTAAGATCTTTCCTTTAGGAAAAAAGACTAAAACAACACGTAACACAGAAAATAGTATTCCAGCAAAGTTTCATTATTGACAGAGTTCGCTCAAGCATGTGAGCCGACTTAGGATGCACAATTTTGCAAACTCTTTAGGCCAAACAAAAAAATAGGTGTGTTTCCTATTGCATGCTCTAAAAAATAGGGTCGGCAGGCATTTTTTTTTTTAATTTTTTTTTTTTCGAGCAATATATTGTGAGATTCTACATGTATTTATCTCATAAACCCCATACAAGTTGATGATACAGCTGAAAGTTGCTCCGTGATGTCAGTTTACTTCGATATATTGTGATAAATCATTGTTCAGAAATTTTTTTTTTTTTCCAAAAAATGTTTTAGGGCAGTCGGGCCACCAGAAACACAGGTATGTTTTTGTTTGGCCTTACGTTAAATACAGTACTGAAGTGGCTCAAATTTTAAAAGAGGAACTTCCAACATTTATGAATTTCTTGTTACAACGTGTACTGATTAAAACGTCTACAACATCACAGTTGTGTCCTTTTCTAACTAACTGCACTTTTTTTTTTTTTTTTTACAAAACATCTTGGCATTTCCTTGGAATATAAAATTATATGGAATTAAGTGTGCAGTACATACAATATTTAGCAGAAATTCCCGTGTCGCGTTTCTTTTTCCTTTCAGTATATATGCCCTTGGTACATCTTTACGCTCGACACTTGTGTTCATTTTTATTTCAGTTGCTAAGACGGTTCTAAATGGTGTTACACAGAATTGGTCCGCGGAAGAAATAAAGTTTTGCTTTACACGTCTACACAGAGCTGTTCAAATGGGGTAGCCCTGGTATGTATTCTGATTTTAAATAATTATGATACATGAAACATTATCTCTTCTATTGTAAATACTAAATAGTTAGCTAAATTATAATCTATAAGAGAGCTTGTGTTGTACCCCATACATTAACATTGGTTAAATTCAAGACCAAATAGTTTTGTATCAAGTTGTATTTCATTTGTATTAGGGGTAGTCAGAGATTTTGGAATCAGTAGGTCGAAGTTTGATGTAACTGCCGATTTTGAAATCAGTTTAAAGGTCAAAGTTCAAGGTTAATACTGCTGATTTTGGAACCAGTAGGTCAAAGTTCAAGATAACTGTCGATTTTGGAACAATAGGTCAAAGTTTAAAGTTAATACTGTTGATTTTGGAATCGATATGTCAGCGTTCAAGGTTACTGTTCATTTTGGAATCAGTAGGTCAAAGTTCAAGGTTACTGTTCATTTGGTATCAAAGGGTTAAAGCTACTGTTCTTTTTGGAATAAGTAGGTCACAGTTTAAGGTAACTTTTTATTTTGGAATCAGTAGGTCAAAGTTCAAAGTTACTGTTCCTTTTGGAATCAATAGGTCAAACTTCAATGTCACTTTCAACATAAAGCGCACTGCCTTGACCCCAGATTAAGTATGCACCGGAGTTATTCATATCTGTATCGGGGTAAATGGAATTGGGTTTTACATCCTGTTCAACTTGTCATACCGGTAATATGTTATATCTTGGAACAGGTACTAAGATAAACAAATATGATCAAGTTTAGGGTTTGTCAGACACCCGCTGATAATGAACTGATAAATGTGTTGTATGGTTTGTTCACAGCTATGTCTGTATATCTACGACTTGGAAATCTGTGGTGGGATTGGGCATACTGATCAAACACTGGATGATCTTTTGTTGTGTCATAAGGCACAACTATACGGACCTCTAAGTGTCTATTGGATTTTGAAATAAACTGAAATGTTACCTAGTATGTTTGATTTTGAAATAAACTATGATTAACTATCACCCTTATATATACTGAAGTATTGTCCATGTTGGGATCACAAACAATAATATAAACAGTTCACTGATAAACAGTAACATAACAAGTGGGATTTTAGAAATCCAGTCAGTTTTTATTTTTGCTCAATGGAGCATTTATTTTATTTTTTTATTTTTTGAATTTCAGAATACTAATTAGTTGCAGAGGGTGGATTTATTTGTGATTATGTTTGGTTATGGAAATAGTGATGATTAGAAATTGTTAGGCTAAGCATGGTACAAAGCAATTGTATTTGTTCTACCTTTATTTAAGCAAATGGCCTGATATTATGACGAGACTGATTGGAATCTAAACAATGATTTTAAACTGTAAGTGCAGTACAAATAAACACTTTGTGTGTAAATAAACACTTTGTGATCGCATGTTTACCAAATTGAACATTTCTTAAATGCATGTGTAGGATCAGGGATGTTATTCTAGTAATTTTCTGGATCATTCTGCTAAAATATCTGTATTTTGTTGAAAGGTAAACCATCTTTTTCCAGTGCTTTACACATAGACTTTTTACCAACATAATTGATTCATGTGTCTTTTCCAGTGCTTTACACGTAGACTTTTTACCAACATAATTGATTCATGTGTGTTTTCCAGTGCTTTACACGTATACTTTTTACCAACATAATTGATTCATGTGTCTTTTCCAGTGCTTTACACGTATACTTTTTACCAACATAATTGATTCATGTGTCTTTTCCCAGTGCTTTACACGTAGACTTTTTACCAACATAATTGATTCATGTGTGTTTTCCAGGGCTTTACACGTAGACTTTTTACCAACATAATTGATTCATGTGTGTTTTCCAGTGCTTTACACGTATACTTTTTACCAACATAATTGATTCATGTGTCTTTTTCCAGTGCTTTACATTTGGAATCAATAGGTCAAACTTCAATGTCACTTTCAACATAAAGCGCACTGCCTTGACCCCAGATTAAGTATGCACCGGAGTTATTCATATCTGTATCGGGGTAAATGGAATTGGGTTTTACATCCTGTTCAACTTGTCATACCGGTAATATGTTATATCTTGGAACAGGTACTAAGATAAACAAATATGATCAAGTTTAGGGTTTGTCAGACACCCGCTGATAATGAACTGATAAATGTGTTGTATGGTTTGTTCACAGCTATGTCTGTATATCTACGACTTGGAAATCTGTGGTGGGATTGGGCATACTGATCAAACACTGGATGATCTTTTGTTGTGTCATAAGGCACAACTATACGGACCTCTAAGTGTCTATTGGATTTTGAAATAAACTGAAATGTTACCTAGTATGTTTGATTTTGAAATAAACTCTGATTAACTATCACCATATATATACTGAAGTATTGTCCATGTTGGGATCACAAACAATAATATAAACAGTTCACTGATAAACAGTAACATAACAAGTGGGATTTTAGAAATCCAGTCAGTTTTTATTTTTGCGCAATGGAGCATTTATTTTATTTTTTGAATTTCAGAATACTAATTAGTTGCAGAGGGTGGATTTATTTGTGATTATGTTTGGTTATGGAAATAGTGATGATTAGAAATTGTTAGGCTAAGCATGGTACAATACAATTGTATTTGTTCTACCTTTATTTAAGCAAATGGCCTGATATTATGACGAGACTGATTGAAATCTAAGCAATGATTTTAAACTGTAAGTGCAGTACAAATAAACACTTTGTGATCACATGTTTACCAAATTGAACATTTCTTAAATGCATGTGTAGGATCAAGGATGTTATTCTAGTAATTTTCTGGATCATTCTGCGTAAAATATCTGTATTTTGTTGAAAGGTAAACCATCTTTTTCCAGTGCTTTACACATAGACTTTTTACCAACATAATTGATTCATGTGTGTTTTCCAGTGCTTTACACATAGACTTTTTACCAACATAATTGATTCATGTGTCTTTTCCAGTGCTTTACACGTAGACTTTTTACCAACGTAATTGATTCATGTGTCTTTTCCAGTGCTTTACACGTAGACTTTTTACCAACATAATTGATTCATGTGTCTTTTCCAGTGCTTAACACGTAGACTTTTTACCAACATAATTGATTCATGTGTGTTTTCCAGTGCTTAACACGTAGACTTTTTACCTACATAATTGATTCATGTGTGTTTTCCAGTGCTTTACACATAGACTTTTTACCTACATAATTGATTCATGTGTCTTTTCCAGTGCTTTACACGTAGACTTTACATCCAGCAGCAATGAACTGTGCCTCAGGCAAGAACAAGGATAAGTCGAGTAACAAGGACAGACTTGCACCGATCCCCCGAGGCAGTAAATCCAATCGTAAAGGGAGTGCGTCCTCCTCGTTGGGTTCAGATAAGTCGGGTAACAAGGACAAAAAGGCACTGAAAGACACCAATGTCAGTTGTAAAGGGAGTGCCTCCTCCGTAGTGGAATCTGATCAATCAGGTATCAAGGACAAAAATGCAACGATCACAGAAGACATGGTTGTCAATTTAAAGGGAAGTGAGACATCCTTAGATGGATCTGATAAGTCCAGTAACAAGGACACACTTTTGACTCTCTCTAAAGACACATATAGCAATAGTAAAGAGATTGATACCTCCCAAGTTGGAGCGGATGTTACAATTAAGTTGGACATTGAGCCAGAAGGGGATGAAGGCTTGCCAACAAATGGAGTCATTATGCATCACATTGAAATCATGCACTCCGGGAAGGGCGAGTCTTCAACAGACGATCCGATTCCCGTAAAATTTGACATTTCAGAAAGCGACGATGAAACATCTGTAGAGGGAGATGTTTCAGTTTCAGTTAATTGTGAATTGGTTCAGGCAAAGTTTGGTGTTGGAATTGATTCAGAAGATAATACTCCATTTACAGACTATGTTGACCGGATATCTATCGCCGGTGTTCTGCAGTCCGATACTGAGGCAGAAGATTATAACGAGGTCGGGCTGGACTTAATTGTGCAATACATAACTAAAGCAGACAAGAGTCATTTGAAAAATGCTCTGCGTTCTAGCAGCTGGTCTGTCGATCATAAAGTAAGGCAGTTGCTGTGGAAGAAGATATGCAGACATCTCTACAAGGCTGATGACAACGACATTTATGGAGAGTTTGCTGGGATTTTATTCTCAACAGGTTTATTTGCTATTCTCTTTGTTATTTTATTTGTAAACTTTACAGTTTTATTTGGGCTAAGATTTATAATACCTCTCGAAATATCTCACCAGAAAAACAGGATTGCTGTTTGCAGTATGTGAAAACTTAGCTCCTCTGACCTCTAGTTTGGTTCTCTGATCTACTACGCTCACTTTAATTGGTGCCAGTATATATGGGTGGGTGGAGCTATTCCACATAAGAAAAATTATGCAGATATTTCAAGAGGTAAACACTGGCTGCAAAGAATTACTGAAACTAGGAAGACTAGATCAGCAGGACCGTCCGTGACCCTGAGTGTGCCCGATCACAGCCTTTTACGGAAAATACCAAACGTATCAGTACGTATTATTCATAACTTTAAGTTACGGGGAATAATTTAATTAATTTATAAGTTATTAACTTATATCATAATATACGTATATCGAAAATACTGCGCCCCACTAATAAGGCCTATAAATCTATATTTGGCATGTAGAATAAACTTATGGTCCTCTACCTTGTTTGTTTAAATGATGACCTTGGGGTCATAAATGGCCCCATCACAGAGGCCATAACTTTTCCATAGAGTTTGAAAGAAAATAAAAGATCTTCTCTGAAACTACATGTACATGTAAAAGGCCTATAGACAGTGATAGATAGATATTTTGCACAATACATGATTTGTATTTCTCTGTGAAGTTTGTTTAAGTGCATAACTCCTTCTAGGCTTGTGAGCCAACTGAAAAGCATTTAAGCAAACTTGATAGTCTAGTGTATTGGACATGACTATTTTCCTCAGTCTTAAAGAGCTGTACATTTTTGGTGTAAAATTTGACGGGATAAAATTCAATAAACTCGAACCATTGTATTGCTTGAATGCTATTAAAAGCATATATATACCAGCTTTTCATTTGCTTTCAACAGGTGACTCCATTGATGCAATCAGAATTCCGTCATTTGTGGACGTGGATCACGTGAACACGTACCATCTAAACAGCGACGGTATAACAAGTGCGAAGAAAATCCTCTGTGTGTTGGAACACTCGAACCCGGACATCGTGTACAGCCCACTGTTGTTTTCCCTCGTATCGCTGTTCCTGCATTACATGGACAAGTCTGACTGCTACAACTGTATTTACTCACTGCTGAGGAGTAAGGACGGAGACTTCATTTCTCAGACTCGAGTTTGCTATGAAGCCTCAAAGCTAGTCATGCGGGATCTCTCAAAAAAATATGCTGTATGTTTTAAACTTTTTTGGTTACATATTCTTTTTGCCCCGCAACAAAAGTGGTGCGGGCATATAGTGTTACCCTTGTCCGTCCTTTTTGTCTCGCCTTTTCGAAGAAAAAAGAGACATAGGTGTTGCATTTCCGGTGGTGGCGAGGGCGTCAACATTCAAGTTTTGCGTTTAGGTCATTTTCTCACAATCTGTATGCACTAGACATTTCAAACTTTGCTTATAGTTGTAACTTGAGAGGTACATCGCAGCGTGACAAAGTAAATATGGAAGTGACCTTGACCCTCCAAGCAAAGGGCAGATAACTTAATAATTTTTACCTTCAACTTTTGCGTTTAGGTCAATTTCTCACAAACTGTATGCACTTGACCTTTCAAACTTTGCTTATAGTTGTATCTTGGGTGATACATCGCAGCTTGACAAAGTAAATATGGAAGTGACCTTGACCCTCCAAGCAAAGGGCAGATAACTTAATAATTTTTACCTTCAACTTTTGCGTTTAGGTCAATTTCTCACAAACTGTATGCACTTGACCTTTCAAACTTTGCTTATAGTTGTATCTTGGGTGATACATCGCAGCTTGACAAAGTAAATATGGAAGTGACCTTGACCCTCCAAGCAAAGGGCAGATAACTTAATAATTTTTACCTTCAACTTTTGTGTTTAGATCACTTTTTCACAAACTGTTTGCACTAAACCTTTCAAAATTTGCTTCTAGTTGTGTCTTAGATGGAACATCGCAACGTGACAAAGTAAATGTGGATGTCATGACCTTGACCCTCCAAGCAAAGAGCAGATAACCTTATAATTTTTACCTTCAACTTTTGCGTTTAGGTCACTTTTTCACAAACTGTATGCACTAGACCTTTCAAACTTTGCTTATAGTTGTATCATGCATGATGGGTGATACATTGCAACGTGACAAAGTAAATATGGATGTGACCTTGACCCTCTAAGCAAGGGGAAGATAACTTAATAATTTTTATATCATTTGCATTTAGGTCATTTGCTCAAAAACTTTTTGCATTAGACCATTCAAACTTCACTTATAGTTGTATCTTGGGTAGTACATCAAGACATGTCAAAAAGCAAATGTGGATGTGACCTTCATCCTCCAAGCAAAGGGCAGATAACTTTAATTGTTACATTTACATCACTTTCTCATGAACTATACTTATGCACTAGATGCTTTAAACCTAGTAGCGTAATCTTTGGAAGACAAAACATTCTATTTTGACATAGTTGTGTCTTGGGTTTTTTATTACGTCAATTTCTCAGATAACAAAATGTGTTCCTACCCGAATCAGGTCAATCTAAATGACCACGACCTACTTTTTACACTGTTAATTTACATCAAAGTTTTTCATTTAAGTTTTTTACATCAAAGTTTTTTGTCAAGTCCATTTCTCCAACACCAGATGCCTTAGAACTTTCAAACTTTACAGATTTTGATAACTACATGACAGCGATATGTTACAATGAAAAGTGGGTCAATATGAATTACCTTGACCTACCTTTGGCACTTTGTTAATTTACATTCAAGTTTTACATTCAAGTTTTTTATTAACTCCGTTTCTCAGCTACCGAAAGCCATACAGTTTCCAAATTTCATACACACTTACATCTGTATGACAGCAATATGTTCTTACCCATATTAGATAAATGACTTTGACCTACTTTTTACACTGTTAATTTACATTAAAGTTTTACATTCAAGTTTTTTATTACGTTCATTACTCTGATTACAGAAGCAGTACAGCTTTTAAACTTCATACACACTACATCTGTATGATAGCAATATGTTCCTACCCACATCAGGTCAATATAAATTACCTTGACCTACTTTTACACTTTGTTAAATTTTTCATTGACGTTTTTAGATCACCCGAGTCGAAGGCTCAAGGTGATCTATTGGGATCTTTGTCCGTCATCGTTAATTTTTGCTTCAAACGACTTCTTCTCAGAAACCGCTTGGCCAATTTTGACCAAACATCACATGGATGATCCTTAGATGAATGGTTTTTAGATTTGTTGAAATTAGGTCAGTGCGACATCCAAGATGGCCACCATTACCATATATGGTCGAAACCTTAAAAAATCTTCTCAAGAACCGCTGGACGGATTTCAAAATGTCGGTGTTTGTCCAAAGTTTGTATATTGAGATTTTGCATGTCTTTCATAGACTTACATATGAAAAAACTAAAAAATCTTCTTTTCTGAAACCACAAGGCATAAGGCTATCATATATGACAAATATCATCAGCTAATGGTCCTCTACAAATGTTGTTCAAATGGTGACCCTGGGGTCAAATTTGGCCCCATCCCAGGTATCACAGTTTTACATAGGAAAAATCAATTAAAATCTTCTTCTCTGAAACTGCAAGAGCCAGAGGTTTAATATTTTGCATTAAGCTTATGGTCCTCTACCAGGTTTGTTCAAATGGTGACCCTGGGGTCAAATTTGGCTTTCACACTTCTCTTCACACATGTTTACATCTGGATGCTGGTGCAGTGGTTACTCAAAGAAATATGCCAGTGCAGTGGTTATGCGAAGAAATATGCCGGTGCAGACTGCCTATCACCACTGTTTTATAAAACTATTTTCCACATCCCTGTATTTCAGAAAAGCGCATATGTTTACTTGGTGAGAAACTGCAGCAACATTGACGTGGCATTCGACTCATGGATATGGTGGATCTTTCAGGATCTCCCCTTCCCTTATTTGGTAAAAACGTATTTATTTTACGATGTTTTGTTTTGTTGATTTAGTATTGTTTGTCCAACAATCTTGGGACAGTGTAAGTTTTTTAAAGGGAACATGGCAATCTTGAAGTAAAATGAGACCCGTAGCTACACTGAGGCACACCGAGGCATTTGCCTCGGTTTAATTTAGGGAATGTACATACTTTGCATAAAAGCAACTTCAATGTCGATATATCAATTGTTGACAAAATACGTCATGCTTAAAACATTGTCTGGGAAATGCAACAAAATCCAGGAAATCAAAACAAAATCCAAGGCAGAAATTAATGTACCGGTAAATGCCACCAGACACCAAAATAAGGAATTTGCCTCGGTTAAATTCCAGGGCTGGCAACGGGCCTGAAAATGCCAATCTGTCAGTATTCAAATAAGATACGAAGCACAAATACTGATAATAATTGATATTTTCCGGCCATATTTTGTTTCATGAACATGTTTATGTTTATTTAAATCAAAATCAGTGCACAACAATAGATATTTACAATTCACACATTGCAATATCTGTGAAAAGAAAGAATAAGATTTTATTTGGTGACAGAGAAAACTTTGAACAGGTAAATTAATCCACAGGTAAATGTATTTATCAGTTATCTAGCAATAGTTGCACAGCTATACATTTCAGATTTACCTCATTTCCCAGTGCAGTCACGCAGTGGTAAAAGTAGTATCTACATCATGCAAATAATACTTATTTTTACATACAACTTAGTAGCGGTTTTAAATATATGTTTCTCTCTGGGAATATCGAGAAATGTTCATATGATGTTCATATGATGTTTAAGACTTAAATTTGTTAACTGATAATACTACAAAAAGGGTGACCGTTCACCTTAAAGTTTATTTGCATAATTATAATACAGGAAACATTATTTCCTGATAAATAATTGGGATTAAGCTATTATTTGTATAAAAATTGTTAACAACAGCAACAACAACTCCACCAGAATGAATTATTTTCCAAAGTTTTAAGGAATCTTTTTAAGGTATAACACGTGTATTAAAAACTGTTTTTGAATATAAGGGAGGTTACCCATGTGAAGACTATCTAAAGATCATCCACTTGTTATCTTCGCTGATATGTCAGTTTTGTTGAAAGCTTGTGTATGCATACTAAGGCTTGTAGTAAAGCACAATAGAAAGTGAACTGAATATTGATGAATATAGTCACACTGACCTCCGACATTATTTCTTTAGGCCGTTGTTTATTGCATCTTGGCCGTTGTTTATTTCTTCTCGGTCATCTATTTCATCTGGGTCATTGTTTATTTCAGATACGGGTATTGGACTGCTACCTCAAAGAAGGCATGAAGATATTTTACCGTGTCACCCTCGCCGTTCTCATACTGTTTGCTAAATCTAATAGTAAGCTACCTGTGTAGTGTATATATTCAATTGTATATTTCTGCACGGAACTTTCACTCTCGCTGTTCTCATACTGTTTGCTAAATTTAATAGTAAGTTACCTGTGTAATGTATATATTCAAACGTCTATTTCTGCACAGAACTGTCACCCTCGCCGTTCTCATACTGTTTGCTAAATTTAATAGTAAGTTACCCGTCTAATGTATATATTCAATCGTATATATCTGCACGGAACTGTCACCCTCGCCGTTCTCATACTGTTTGCTAAATCTAATAGTATGTTACCTGTGTAGTGTATACATTCAATCGTATATTTCTGTGCAGAAAGATTAAGCCTTTATATTTAAACTGCACTTTCAGTATTTCGATTTAAGATTATGTTTAATTTCTATAAATCTGTGCATGTATATTTTTTCTGTTACAGCTAAAAGGTCATCTGGTCCTAGGTCTGATGGACAAGGAGGAAATGTGGTCAACCATCTACGACAGTTTTGTCGGGAAATACCAGTTAAAATAGAAAAACTGTTGAAGGTAAATACAGATTGATAAACTGCTGTAGGTAAAATTGATAATCCACTTAAAGGTAAACCCCAGTTAAATTGATAATCTCTTGAAAGTTAATACCAGTTAACATTGATAAACGGTTGAAGGAAAATACTGGTTAAATTGATAAACACTCGAAAATGTAATCCCAGTTAAAATGATAAACTCTCGAAGGTTAATACCAGTTAAAATTGATAAACGGTTGAAGGAAAATACTGGTTAAATTGATAAACACTCAAAAATGTAATCCCGGTTAAATTGATAAACTCTCAAAGGTTAATACCAGTTGAAATTGATAAACAATTGAAGGAAAATACTGGTTAAATTGATAATCACTCGAAAATTCAATACCAGTTAAATTGATAAACTGTTGAAGGTAGATGAGTCCATATCAGATATAGTGTAATATAAGTGTGACTTTACAACTTTTTCTTGTAAAACCCAGAAAGCTTAGGCTTTTATGGCTTATTTTTATTCCCTGATCTATTACAAGAAGTTAAAATAGGTTTTAAGAGAGTTTAGTTGTCACTGCTTCAAATTTTTGCCTCAAACAAGGTTGCTATCAACGTGTTTGTTTTGGATTGTTTCTTCAACTTATCTTAAACTTACTAACTCATTTAGTTTTTCGATCAAATTCTATGAATATATTGATGCATACACCTGTCTTAGAAACCTGTTCAAAACAAAATTCGCTTCTTAGGTAAGTGACGGATTTTACCTGAAAATGTTTGTAAACAAATATGGTTTATTAGAATAAAACGGTTCGAAACACAATTCCATGTATTCAGTTTTGTTTTAAAATGAACATTTTTCCAACTTACTCTGCTTCAGAAAATCTCAAATTAGGCTGTTTTTACAGCCTCTTTTTTACGGCTTTCTGTTATAATCAACATCACGAAATTATGTTCTTGACAAAGATAAATATGTCTACTATTCACTTTTTGTTATAATTAATGCCTAATATAACCCATACTTCGTATCTCGTTTGCAGTAGCTCCACACCATTTTTAATTTGAAAGGCACATTTTCATCACCTCTTTTTAGGCTTTGTCTTATAATCACCACCGTGAAATTACCTTCTTGACAAAGATAAATATGTCTACTATTCACTTTTTGTTATTATTAATGCCTAAATAACCCGTATATCATTTGCAATAGCTATACACTGTCACCATTTTTTATTTGGCGCAGAGTGGCGCCATCTTTATTACACGGAACCGTCTGTTGAATGTGCTTTTATACATGCAAACAAATACACGCTCTGTACCAGAGGACACAATGTGAATAAATAATACTTATGTTTACATTTCGCACCTTATTGAGTTTGTAAGTGTAGTAATTTATAAGAATTGCTGTTATTCACACACGCGCGAAACAATCGGAAGTAGTCATTTTCACGCTGTAGTAAAACACGCGCGACAACATAAAACGGCAAAACGATCCGTTTCTCCTCCCTGTATACTTACTCCCTGACATTGTGTAGGCCAAACTGTGACGGCCGCAACATGCCTACATATTCAGTGTATGAACCAGTAACAATACTCATCTTGGCATATTCTTTGCTAACTGGGTATTTTTCATTTAACCAGGGACTAATTATTGCAATTATACGAACATAATGTTGAAACATAACGCCCATACACATTGATTGCTGTCAAACTGTAACGTCCGATTGCATCGCAATCAAAACATAGCAGGAGCATGGTAAAGATTGATAGTATTTATATAGAAACAATCTAAAAAACAATCCGTTATTCAATAATGCAATTGACCGACAACAAACTCGTCCGTCTTCGCACATGATCCTCGATGATTACACGTGTTATGATGACGTCATACACAAGTTAAAAGCTTGACGGTATATTCCAAATTCATACCTCATTTCGTACCTAGAATGGCTCAATAAGCGGACCTGATATTGACCGAATCATTGCGCCTACATAAAAACAATTTTTTTTTGTAAAATTCTAGCCGACCTGCGGCTGTTTTAACCAACATATTTTATTGAATAAAAAACCAAGGATACCTATTTTTAGTGTTGAAACCATTTACTGTTTAATTAGTGCACTGAGAAGAGTGTAATTGTTTTGATCAATTTTGACCAGAACCATAACAGGCGATAACATTTTTTCGAAGCTAATTTTGAATATCTTTTGCTTAATCCACAAAGAATATTTTTGTTGTTTAAGTTTGATTTAATATTATACTCACAGCTCCAGTCAGTCATTTTATCCACGAAAACCTTTTAAAATGTTAATTTACACACTTTTAGAGGTGTGCCTAAAATGTCACAAAATGGCTTCCAAAAAATGTTGGCCTTTCATGCAAAAAATGTTTCAAAATACTGTTTAATGAGATATTATACAATTATGGACTTTTCAGCTGTTATACATGATGTGATATGCACCAAAAAAATCATTATTGACCGAGGCGATAGCCGAGGTCAATAATGATTTTTTGGTACATATCAACATCATGTATAACAGCTGAAAAGTCCATAACTGTTTTATTATATAACCCTCAATTTACAATTATATAAAACAGGTCAATATCAATTTTTTTTTTATATAAAACAGGTCAATATCAAAAAAACAGGTCAATATCAAAAAAACAGGTCAATATCACTAGATATTTTTTCTAAAAAATTACTTTTTAGCCAATGAAAACGCGTCTATTTATAGGTTATATAATAATCGTGGTTATTTTATACTTGTTGTTTTCTCTTTAATAATCAAATATATATGGAAATATGTAAACCGATGAGTGGGGGGACAATATTTATTACCTTATATCTGATAAGGACTTTATACTGGTTGAAATTTATAAACAATTTAAGGTAAATACCAGTTGTAATTGATAAACTGTTGAAAGTAAATACTGGTTAAAATTGAAAAACTGTTAAAGGTACATTTTGCTGGTTAAAATTGACAAACTGTTGATGGTTAATACCGGCTAAATCTGATAAATTGTTGAAGTTAAATACCGGTTTAATTGATAAACTGTTCAAGGTAAATACCGGTAAGAATTGATAAACTGTTGAAGGTAAATACAGGTTAGAATTGATCAACTGTTATATGTAAATACAGGTTAAAACCGATAAACTATTGATGGTTAATACCAGTTAAAATTATATATTGTTGAAGGTAAATACCAGTTGAAATTGATAAACTGTTGAAGGTAAATACCAGTTCAAGTTGATAAACTGTTGAAGGTAAATACCAGTTAAAATTGATAAACTGTTGAAGGTAAATATAAACCGTTGAAGGTAAATACCAGTTCAAGTTGATAAACTGTTGCGGGTAAATACCAGTTAAAATTGATAAACTGTTGAAGGTAAATATAAACCGTTGAATGTAAATACCTGTTAAAATGTATGTACTGTTGAAGGTAAATACCAGTTGAAATTGATAAACTGTTGAAGGTTAATACCAGTTAAAATTGATAAACTGTTGAAGGTAAATACCAGTTAAAATTGATAAACTGTTGAAGGTAAATACCAGTTCAAGTTGATAAACTGTTGAAGGTTATTACCAGTTAAAATTGATAAACTGTTGAAGGTAAATACCAGTTAAAATTGATAAACTGTTGAAATGCCGGTTAAATTGATAAACTGTTGAAATGCCGGTTAAATTGATAAACTGTTGAAATGCCGGTTAAATTGATATTAACTGTTGAAGGTAAATACTGGTTAAATTTAAATTTAAAAAGACAACACATCATTGATAGCCTATCGATACAATATGGAAATAATACATACAAATATGTTAAATTTGAAAAAATATATGGCTTATTTGTGTTTATTATTTTGAAATGAAACCATTACAGTTGTGACACAATGTCTGTTGTGGTAAACTTTCATGCAATCGCATATAAAATAATGGTTTTAAAGTCATTTTGGGCGAAATAATATGAAGATTGCTTTCAACCTTGGCATGCAATTTTTAGATGGGGTTCGGTGTCCGAGGCCTGACGCGGAGAGAGATACGTCATCTACAGGTGAAGAATGAGATGTACGTAAACAGTGTGAAGCACATCAACGACATCCAGAATATGAACAAGCTGACAATGTCAAGGTCATTCAGTGGACCAATCGTATTGCAGAATCTGGGCTCCAATATGCTCAATACTGACTTGGTGAGTGAACATTTGAAGTGAAACAAGTATAATTAGGCCTATAAAACCTATGTATGGTTTAGGTCACAGTTAACCCCCACCTTTTGTTATGGAAGACCCAGAGAAATATAAACTTAAATAAAATCACGGATTTCCATTGAAATTTGAGAAAGAACTTTTTATAAAAAATCTTTTTCCTGCATCCACAACATGAAAAATAAAAATATTTTCCTACTTACCCCTATCATGTTATCCTTAGTGTCGATTCTTATGAATGTAGGAGTTATACAGTACTGGTTATACCTAGAAAAAAGTGGGTGGTCTGCCTCACCACTGAAAATCTACCATCATATGTAGCCTAAAATGTGCTGAAAATGATGTAAAAAAACACCAAAACACTATATAACTGACCTTACCACATGTTATTGCTTGTCCTTATGCATTGGGTGCTTTCTGTAGAGAGATGTTTTGAGACATTTCGCGGGGTGAATTGAATTGAATTGGGGTTTTAAGGCGCACCAACACATTACAGGTTATATGGCGCCTAACAGGCATGAATATGCCAGGCTCATCTTCCAGCGAGACTATTGCAACTATATAAATAAAGAACAACAACAGTTTTACGTTAACGCCTCAATTTGTAGTCACATTTTGGATTGTTGTTATTAAAGTCATAAATCAGAGGCCAATATTTCAAATAGCCATTTAAAAAAACACACTTTTAACCAAGACTATAGTAGTGATTGAAACTGAATTTTATAGATAACGTTGTTTCTGGTAGGGCATTTTCCAGGGAAAGCCCTTGCCGGACATATTTGTGAATGTAATTTGATCAACCTAGTTTGACCTTTCTGATCCTGATAAACACTCCACTAGGCTTTCTATAAAATGCATAAAGGGTTAATAATTAACCTTTTTGGTGCTCATATTACGTCATTTATTACACACGGCACCAAACGGGTGGATTGGTTTCTGCTCAGTTAAAAGAGAATGGCTACTTGGATTTAATTCATATTTGCTGTGTAGTTATTTCTTGGTGATAGGTAGACCTCTATTGATTTTGGGGATGAAAAGGTCAAAGGTAATTTGCCACTCTTGTTCATATTTATAAAAACTGTAAATATACTGGTACCCTAGTTTAGAGCTGGGATGGGTAGAAAATGTATACTGGGTACCAGACCCTTTAGGATTATCTCCCTTTGAAAAACCCCACCTAATCCTGGCTTGTCATTGTATGTTATTACACGAGTGGGATTTCTCAACTGGCTTATCATGGAAATATTCAGAATTATATCATTAACATAACCTGTACAATAATTAGTGCTTAGGGCTGTTCCATTAAAACATACCTGTGACACCAGGAAGGCAATTTAATAAACAAATATGGGTGAACCCTATTTACAAAAATTCGGTTCTTGAACTCTGTATTGCAGGTGGGTGTTCAATTCAAAAGTTCCTTCCTTTAATAGGTCCCATGCGTGTTTTAATGGAATAGCCCTTAATCACAGATGTTTACTAATGTTATAATGGTGTTTTCCTACTCGACTATCTCGGTCACATTCTGCATTATAATAACTGTTTACTTTTTCCTTTGTGTAATCAACTTTTGTGTAAACCATGCCTGTCAAGTTGAATTGATCCGCCGATTTTGACAGCGGATAAGTATTAATAGATCTTGGGTTATACATGCAGCTGTATTGTCGGTCGGTACATGATTGGTAACCAGTAAGGATACAGGGTGTTGTCTTGTTACTAAAGCGTAAATATTACATAGTTTTTGATGATTTATAAGTAATATCCAGTGCATAGAAAAGCCATATCTACCCAGAGCTCTACTGGAAAACTGCCCTGGGAAATATTTCTCGGTAGCCAAATAATTTATCCTAGATGTGTGACATCACAAAACTGTGAATCAGTGCACACTTCTTGAAAGAGTAAACTAATGTAAGGAAGAAAAGGAACAAAGAGCACATTTTTTGCCTGTTTGCCATCACAAAATATACAACTCAAAATTTGCTAAATATCACTTTTTTGCTGTCTAAATTTCTTGCTGAAATAAATAGCATTATTTCTATTTCACATAAAATTATTTAGGGCAGTGTATGGTCATGTGATCTCATGACTTGATTCAAATTGTGGAATTGTTGAAGTATCAGTGAAATTAATATCGTTATTGTGAATTAATTTAATAAAGTTATATGGAAGAATAAAAGTGATCCTTACCAAATTTTAAGTAGTATCTGTAGTATATAGTTTAATAACCAGTGAAATGCGAGAACTATTTCCCTCAGTATAGAAATTGCTTCTATATAAAAAACCTGTACTATCAGCACTCTTTTTTACATCGGAGCAGTTTTTCTCCCTCGGGGAAATATTTCCCGTATTTCAGAAATATTGGCAATTAAACTCCATTTTCTTATTGGATCTTAGATACGATAATTCAGCAGAATATTCATTTGGATAAAGTGTAGATTCGCATCATGCAAAAGGCCATTTAAAAAAATGTAGGAAGGAGCAGACAAAGTGGTTACGGAATTTTATTTGGGTAAATTTCTGCTTCAGTTATTTCCCCTTGAACACGACTGCTTCAGCCAATATTGCGATTCCTGTCATATTTCATAGGACACTAATATATCTATAATTTTGGAACAGCCAAATTGGAAGTTTTCATATAGCAGGTGTGAAATCCAGTTGTTTACTGTATTATACATGACTTCAAATTGGACATGATGAACATGTATTGAACATTTAATCTAATTTCTGCTTGCGTTGTCGATAACTAACCTACTTAACATTAACTGTGTGTAATGTACTTATTTGTTATAAATGTGTATTTGTGTTCTTTATGTTAATGTACTTTAAGTCTTCGAAATAATTGATAAAAGATTATTTGACCTCGAATAAAATCATTTTGATCATGAGAAATGCACATAAATATGAAACAAGACCTTGACCTTGGCATACATAATGGACTTAAAGGGACACATGGCAATCTTAAGTTTTTTTTCAAGAATTAAAATTAGCATCTTGATTAATAAACCCAGTACCATTTGGACTTGTTTGCATATAATTAAATAATATTTTGAGATCTCGCTTTATCTTTGTCTTTGTTATTCTACCATTAAATACATTATTGATTCAATGTAATCAACAGTTAGTGATATGCAAAAACAAATTGCTTTGAACCATTCTTATTATTAATGATCTGGACGCCGCTAGTTTTATAAGATTGCTGTGTGTCCCTTTAATCTTTATTCTGGTTTATAGTAACGCTATTAACCCTTAACCCGCTGAGCATGACTATAATAGCCTTCAAGTTTACAATGTCTGGCTGCTGATCCATCATTTTCCCCAAACTGTCCATTATATATATGTAGCGGGTTAAGGGTTAAGCATAATTTCGAAGACTATTAGTTACACTTCAACTTTCTGTATAGAAATACTACCATAAGTAATTAATACACTTCAATACAGAATGTAGGTCACCACGACTGTTCATGACCCACTTAACTAACATATTCTAGTAAGCAGATTAACATGTTCTGGTAAGCAACTATGTTCAGCTTAATTCCTTTAGCTCTATTGCAGCATCTACAAATGTTGTACTGTATGTCAATACCAAAAGTAGGATGACCTAACCAGATGAATAGGCATTTAACATAATCTTTAGACACTGTTTAACACACTAGCTTAATTCCTGCTTACTGGAAAAACTTAAATATTCTGATTACTTTTTTTGCATGGTGCTCTTGTTTTCTAATTTCAATAATAAATAACAATAGGGGTGAAAACAATTTTATTGCCTACCTGTGCAGTAAAGTATATTTTTTCTGAGGCGTGCTGTTTGGTTTACTTTCTCAACGTCCTGCTCAAGACCCGGTTACTTGAATACTCACCCCAGCTCTACAAAATTGATTGTACATCATGTGTACCCGGTTTTTTGGATGACCTAATGGTCGAGTGGTTAGAGTTTCTAACTTGAAATCATTTGACCCTCACAGCTGAGTTCTAGCCCTTAAGGGACCACAAATCTGTATGTGAGGAAGTATCCAGCTGGCATGCGGAATATCGGTTGTTCTATCCAGCTGCCTGCCTGTGCACGAAAATTGCCCGGAGGGGCACCTGGGGTCTTCCTCTACCAATGAAAGTTGGAAAATCACCATATGACATTGGATGTTGGTGCGATTATAAAAACATTTCAATTCAATTGTACCTGTTTACATAATCATTAAATACCAGTTTAAAATTGATTATTTTTTACATCCCATCTTTCACAAAGCCTTCTCACCATGATGATCTGCTGAGGTCAAAATCTGCTGGAACGCTACAGCCATACATTGACAAAAGTTCTATAATTGACAGATCAAGTGTAAGTGATCTCCCTTTGTTGTGTTGAACTTATAAAGAGTTGTGCCCCTTGTTGTCTACACGCTACATGTGACAGTGTTTGAGTTCCCTGTGGAAAGCCGGTGCATCATGGGAGCCTAGATAATTATGCAAATTAATAAAATACAAATAAACTATTATAAAGTCTTTAAAGGGACACGAGGCAATCTAAGTCTTTAAAGGGACACGCGGCAATCTTGACGTCGTTATGAAGCATTAAATTAGTGTCTATTATTAATCCAGTATCATTTTGACTTTAGTAAACTGCTTGCATAGAATTAAATAAAATTACGAGTCTTCACTTCTTCTTCTTCTTTTTCCAAAGGTTTAAATATAGTATTGTTGCAATATAATCACCAGGCTGTAAAATGCAAAACAATTTGCTTTATACTATTCTTATAAATAATATTAATGATTGAACAAAAATGTAGAAACACTAACCGGACGCCACACATTTTTAAAAATCAAGATTGCCATGTGACCCTTTAAGTAGCCTGTTCAGTGTGGATATGCACTAAATAGGTGCATTATCCATCTGATTTAATTATCGTTAATTAAATAGTTTGGTTTGGGAAACATTGAACACCAGTCCTGTCGGAGTCGTGTTTTTAGCTCTTCTGATCAGAGATCAGCAGAGCTTATGCCGTGGTCCGTCTGTCCGTCCGTCTGTCTGTCCGTCCGTAAACTTTTATTTGTAGCGGCTACTCCTCTGAAACTACTGGCTGCATATTCATGAAACTTTACAGAAATGTTGCCCATGAAGTCTTGTTGATCCTAGCAAAAATTCATGTTGATGTGAAATCCAAGATGGCCGCCAAAGCTAAAAATAGATTTTTAAAATACAAGTTTGTAGTGACTACTTCTTGAAAACTATAAGTGATATTGATATGGGACTATTTCTAAATTGATCAGTATGACATGATGTTGGTTCTTCTCAAAAATCGTTTTGATTCGACGTTAAACATGGCTGCCAGCGGCCATCTTTGTTTACATAGAGTTATATAGTAAAAACTTGTAGCGACTACTTCTCTGAAACTACTTGGCGGATTTTCATGAAACTTCACAGGAACGTTGCTCTTGATGTCTAATTGATCCTAGCAAAATTTCAGATCGGCCAGAAATTCAAGATGGCCGCCACAGCTAAAAATAGATTTTTAAAAAATAAGTTTGTAGCGACTACTGCTTGAAAACTATAAGAGATATTGATATGGGACTTTTTCTAAAATGATCAGCATGACATGATGTTGGTCCTTGTCGAAAATCGTTTTGATTCGACGTAAAACATGGCTGCCAGGGGCCATCTTTGTTTACATAGAGTTATATAATGAAAACTTGTAGCGACTACTCCTCTGAAACTACTTGACGGATTTTCATGAAACTTCACAGGAATGTTGCTCTCGATGTCTAATTGATTCTAGCAAAATTTCAGGTCGGCCGGAAATTCAAGATGGCCGCCACGGCTAAAAATAATTTTTCAAAATACAAGTTTGTAGCGACTACTTCTTGAAAACTGTAAGTGATATTGGTATGGGACTTTTTCTAAAACGATCAGCATGACATGAAGTTGGTCCTTGTCAAAAATCGTTTTGATTCGACATTAAACATGGCTGCCGTGGCCATCTTTGTTTACATAGAGTTATATAGTAAAAACTTGTAGCGAGATGGCCGCCATGGCTAAAAATAAATTTTCAAAAAAAAAGTTTGTAGCGACTACTTCCTGAAATCAAAATCAGTCAGTAGAGCTTCAAGGTCATTGACCTCTTGTTTTCAAGAACAATCATTTTCATAAAAAAGTATTAAACCAAAGGTAGCATGTGTCTCATTTTAATACTGGTGCAAATATCATATGTAACTGAAGCTTGTGAACATTTTCATTTGTTTTTGGACTAAACCAATCACTTCTAGTCCCTTTAATAAAAGCAGTTCACATTTTGCATTTCACATGAAGCACCAGCTTTCCATAGTTGTTGGGTTCAGTTTGTTGTTGTATACATACTCACTTTGTTGTATAATATATATAACTATTAACACCATAACTTCCTTTATTGTGGTGTTTCATTTTAGCAGGTTTATTTAAGGTTACCACTACAAACTGCATAAACCTCCGAGGTGTAGACGTAGTTTCTATTATAAACAGTAATCCCTATTTTGTTGTTGGAAATGGACATCATAAGTGGGTGAAAATGGTCCATTTCTGTCAGATTTTGTTGTCGTATGTATAATTAGTGTATTTGTAGCTTTTAATGGATTATTGATGAACATTTTTCTACTTTGGAATCTGTGCATACACAATGTGAGCCACTTTAGCTGAAAACGGTTGTACCTGTGACCTGTTTAGAAAAAAAACAATAGCTTTCTTACATGATTTTTCAAATGGAAAGCTATTTTTTTCTGTGAAAACTACACTGCTGCATTATCTACACTGCTGCATATTCATTCTTAGTTTGAAGGAACTCATTACTATGAGTAAGTGGTGGTTTCACACCTTAACACTTAGTGATATAGAGATACGGGGCGCAATACTGGCAGATTGGTAATTCAGGATGTTGGAACAATCAGTTATTACATGTTGCTTGTTTCTCCCCTAACACTGTTAAAAATTGTCTCTTACTAAAAATTAAGAATTCAGTCTGTGGACACTGTTCTAATGATTATAAGTACACTGTCCATGTTTGACTAGCAATGGATTTATATGTACACTGTCCAGGTTTGACCAGCAATGGATTTATATGTACACTGTCCATGTTTGACTAGCAATCATGAATGGATTTATAAGTACACTGTCCATGTTTGACCAGCAATGGATTTATAAGAACACTGTCCATGTTTGACTAGCAATCATGAATGGATTTATAAGTACACTGTCCATGTTTGAATATCAATGGATTTATAAGTACACTGTTCATGTTTGACTAGCAATCATGAATGGATTTATAATACACTGTCCATGTTTGACCAGCAATGGATGTATAAGTACACTGTCCATGTTTGACCAGCAATCATGAATGGATTTATAAGTACACTGTCCATGTTTGACCAGCAATGGATTTATAAGTACAATGTCCATGTTTGACTAGCAATCATGAATTGATTTATAAGTACACTGTCCATGTTTGACCAGCAATGTATAAGTACACTGTCAATGTTTGACTAGCAATCATTAATGGATTTATAAGTACACTGCCCATGTTTGAATAGCAATGGATTTATAAGTACACTGTCCATGTTTGACTAGCAATCATGAATTGATTTATAAGTACACTGTCCATGTTTGACTAGCAATGTATAAGTACACTGTCCATGTTTGACTAGCAATCATTAATGGATTTATAAGTACACTGTCCATGTTTGAATAGCAATGGATTTATAAGAACACTGTCCATATTTGACAAGCACTTGTTTTAAAAGAACACTGTCCATATTTGACCAGCACTTGATTTATAAGTACAATGTCCATGTTTGACCAGAAATGGATTCATTTGTACACTGTCCCATGTTTGACCAGAAATGGATTGATTTGTACACCTGTCCATGATTGACCAGAATGGATTGATTTGTACACTGTCCATGATTTGACCAGAAATGGATTGATTTGTACACTGTCCCATGTTTGACCAGAAATGGATTTGATTTGTACACTGTCCATGTTTCGGACCAGAAATGGATTGATTTGTACACTGTCATGTTGACCAGAAATGGATTCATTTGTACACTGTCCACTTTTTGTTGTTTGACCAGCTGCCCTGGATTTGTTAGTAATGTTTGACTGCGTTTTTGACTTTTTGACCCAGCCTTCAGCCACAGGCGTCGAATAAAAGTTCTAAAATCAATCTGTTTCAGTTCCGTAACCCTTTGAATAAACACAAAATTATGTGTTTACTAGGAGTGTGGCGTGTCTGGACATACTTCCATATTACCAAAGAAATATTAGCAATATACCGTATACCCTCGTATAAATGCCCCCGGGGCGTTGAGTTTTACAAAGGGCGTGTTTATTTGAGACAATATTTTTAATTTTTTTTTTACAGATTATTCCTTTAAAATGCCTGTGGGGAGTATTTTTTTGTGTATTTTCTCTAAACTATATCTCATATTATGTAAAATAAATAAAAATGGGTGTGTAGTGGGTTTGAGGGGAGTATTTATACGGGGGTATATGGTACCCGCTTGTTGTGTTAAAATGGGGTATAATACGCATGGTGACAGTACTAAACATTACTGGCTTTGAATCAGTGGTTGAAGTGCCGTTTCACTAAATTTAGGTATGCTTATGTCCTGTAGAAGCCCGGAGTGTATGATGCGTACCAGAACGTGGTTAAACCATGATGTATGTAGCGGGCTGCTACAAGGTCTAGTCAGGCATAGACAGTGTAACTTATAAATGTGGCGCATGTTACCTGCTGGCATTAATTAATAGTCTGAACTGTCAAATTTAGTGAAATTTAACTTTGCCGTAGGCACTTGGTGACTGTAAGCTAGAAAATGAATTGATAAGTCTCACTTATTTGACATATAAAACACTGATGTGGTCAATCAAGGGCCACTGTTCAGTCAAAATATTAACTTCTGTTTGCCTGGTGTTGCCACGCAACCTTTAACTGTCACATTCAACTTTAATTTGCATATTCACAGAGGTCATGCCTATAAAGAGGACACCAGTCTGTGAAACAAAATCAGCTAGAGGTCTAATATTTTGTGTGTAGCATACAATTATGATCTTCTACCAAGCCGTGTTATGTATGCATACATGGCATTCGGGGTGGGTGGAGTGGGGCGAGGTGGTGCAGGTGGGTAAATGGGTACTCATACAAAAGAGACGACAGAAGCTTTCATATTATATTTGCTATATAGTTTTTGGGTACATGTAGCCCTATTGATTATGGGATGTGCTTGAAATTCATATGCAAAGAATTCCATTATTCAAAGTGAAAAAACGTTCTCAAATAAAGTATACATTTATTTTAGAAAAATGTAAATATATAATTTAATTACCATGCGTTTTTCAGGTAATGATTCTATCCATCGTGCAGACATATTTTCACTCAGTGTAGAAATCCTGTATTGAAACTTCTGTAATTAAACTCATTGCATAACAGGTCGACTAAATCATGTTAGAAAAGGTAATATTTATGTCATATTCCATAACCAAAATTGTTTGTCTGAAAAAAGAAAGGTTTTATGTTTATAATACTGTTTTTCTCCTAATACTGAGGCACCTCCCCATTCCCTAGACTTTTAAAAGAAAATTGAAAAAAAGTCTCTAATACCTATTCGATCTTTTTGTATCCAAAGATCCATCCCCAAATAAAAATAAAAGATATAGTATAAAAAATAATTTCATTTTATTTGATGGGCCATCTTGGCATTTTGCAATAGGGCCCGGGTGGTGATATGCTTATAATATAGGGGACAATACCAGTTCTGCAACAGAGTACAAACTATCATTGCAAGCTGATCATTAAACTCTTTGTTTTGGGGACATGTAGGACTGTATACAGACGTATCCTTAATAGTAAGTGTGTTTTGTATAATAAGTGGGTCTCACTTTTATAAACACCACACACACTCAGTATACAGGTGTTACATGATGGTACATTGCAACGATGAATGTACATGTAACCCTTGACAACACCCCAGTAGTTTCAATCAATCCCGGTCACACCATAGTCATGTGTAAATATCATTTGTTCTAGAATCATTCCGTACATCTGTGTCTGCAATCACATGAGTAAGATAATTTTAAGTTTTAAAGGACACACGGAATCTCAAGTTGTTATCCATCATTAAAATAAACTTCTCTATTTATTAATCCAATACACAGACCTAATAAAAATTGATAAGGTCTGTGTCCAATATCATTTTGACTTTAAAACATGCTTGCATATAATTAAATAAAAAATTGAGATTTTCATTTGAACTTAATTCTACCATAGCTTTAAATATTTTAGTGTTTCAAATATAACAGCAGTAAGTGAAATGCAAACATAATGTTTTATACTGTTCTTATAATTAATATAAATGATTGAACAAATGTAATTGATATTAATAATTGTACAAATGTAATAATATTTAATGATTTGAACAAATGTAAGTTATGTAGGAAAACTGACGGAACGACAAGTTTTTAAAAAATCAAGATTGCTGTGTGTCCCTTTATAGATAATTTTGAATTCCCAATTTGAGGTTTACCCTAATTGTATAGTGTACAGGGTATGATAAATAGCTGAGAGGTGAGTGAGTGTGAATGATATTTAATAAATCCAGATCGGAATCAAGTTGGAGTGAACAACACTTCTTTAAGTTTTTGTAAGTAATCGCATATAGACAGACAAATATACTGGATATTTATTTTATTTTAAAAATAATAAAAACAGAAAGAAGTTGAATAATGACATATACTGAATGGAGATATATTTTATTAGTTTAATTTTAAATTTATTTCACTCATTATTTCCTACATTAGGATATGGCATTGTGAGTATATAAAAATCTGCCTGGAATTATTACGTATTGGTTATTGGAGGCTCTTGTTTCTTATAAAATGCATGTTTAACGGATCTTTTTTTTTTTTTTTTTTTTTATAAAAAAGTATGTAATTATCAGATATACAAAAAACGTTATTCAGGTGAGAATTGAACTTGCCAGCTCTGAGGTTTTGCAGCTTTACAGCTTGATAGAGCTTAGGTCTTAATAAAGAACTTCACTCAGGTTTTATTGTATATAAAGGGTAGCCTTGTTTAGCCCAGTTGGGGGGATGGGGCCTTGGCTTTAGAGCTACAGACCTCGGCCTAATCCGAAGCCTTCTCTGACCCTAAAAGCCTCCTTTTTTTATGTTGGCTTTTTTCGTACACAGCCAGATGAAATATCGAAATCGTAAAAAGGGCTGTAAGGTCAGAGAAGGCTCGGTATAACCTCTGCCCCATGTCAGTATTGCTCCCAGATGGAGGCATGTCCGGTGGAAACGTTCATTCTTCATTCTCGCTCCCTCTGAGGTATGCTGTCCAAATATAACCTAATATTGACGCGCTGTTGGGCTTTGTAAAACCCCATGTAATTATTGTTTATATAAAGCTACAACAACATGGGCATATACCCTCCCACAGTACTTCCCCAAATAGTAGAGCCTGGATGCTAAATGCACAAATACGAAATGTTTATTGAAATAAGATTTTTTGGGTAGGATTTTGGATACAAAATATTGAAACTGTATTCAATTTCGAAGATGTTTTGTTTGTTTTATTTAAAAAAAATCTTTTTAGGTAAAGATGTGTGTGTGGGGCAGTGGACATTGCGTTTTAAACTTTCTAACTCTCACCACTGCATGTTCGAATCCCACCTGGGAGCTTGACTTGTAAGGAAGTGTCGATTCTTACAAGGTGATGGGAGGTGTACCGTACTGTGTTCTACCCAAGAAAAGTGGTTGATCTGCCTCCACCACAAAACAAATTGACCGTCATAATATACCTAACATGTGTTGAAAATGACGTAAAACACCATACAAACAAACTTTGTAGATCTACAAAACTACATCTGTCTATAGTTCATCATTTGTGAGATTTTCAACCTTTTAAGGAAGTTCAGGTTTATTTCTCCATTTTATGCATGCAAGCTTGCTGAAGGTGAATTGAAACATGACTGGGGCGGATTCAAAAATCCACTTTAGGAGATGGTGGAATGAAGAAGGGCTTCTAAGGTTGGTTTTTTTTTGACACAAAATTATATAATATCTGTGTCACCAGGGCATTAATAAAGACAAGTCTGTGCTCCTTACTCGACACTTAAATAACCTTTTAAAACTACACCATTTTAATGACTGATCGTATTGTGGTATATTAATCTAACAGACTACTACTGTCCATACATTTACATTCTACATATTCTACAACCCAATCTCTACAATCTCTCCTCTGCTTCTAAACACCCCAGTATATACTTGAACGCACGTGCAAGCCTCCCATTGGTTGTTTAACACAGTTATTCAATAGGTTGTACTAAATATTACTACGCTACGTTATACCTGAGTAAACTCTACTACAATTACTGCTATTAAAGAGAGCTATCACAAATTGTAAAATAATGGTCATTCGATCACTATTAACTTCGATATACTTTTACCACTTTTTATTAAGCAAACTATATTATTACTTATTAAAAGGACTGGTAGTGTTACATATCTGTTGAATTGAATTGAAAGGACTTTATTTTAAGAGGGTAACTGTGCATGTTCATGTTTATCCTGATTAATGGACAAACCTGAGATTCATATGGCTTTTAGTGAGTGTTGTTGCCATAAATAACATAAAAAACACCACTTAGATGCAAGGTTTCAGGACTTAAGCGGTTTAAATCTGTGCTAGTTATTTCCCCAAATATAGCTAGTGCCGTGTGCTTAAAATTTTCAATCAGTTTTGAACGGTAAAAGACCCCTTTAATCCCTGCCTGTTACAAACAACCCGCTGGATCTCTGCCTGTTGTAAACACCCCTGGATCCCTGCCTGTTGTAAAACACCCCCTGGATCCCTGCCTGTTTATTTTTTGATTTTCTTTATCAAT
Organism: Cyrtodaria siliqua; assembly: GCA_037043455.1. Lineage (NCBI taxonomy): Eukaryota > Metazoa > Mollusca > Bivalvia > Adapedonta > Hiatellidae > Cyrtodaria > Cyrtodaria siliqua. The sequence continues at coordinate 70,657 of JAWPHD010012916.1, forward strand.
AAGCCAAGTCAATAAATATTCAGGTGAAATAGAATAAGTTTAATAGTTCATAGACCTTATACTATGTGGACATCTGAAGTATAGAACTCTTATCACAAAATTCTCTAGGGCTACTTTCATGTTATACAGTGAAAAAAAGGAATGATGATTGAATGGATAAAATGCTTAATGGAGATTAACAACAGGGGAAATGTGGCCATTAAAGTATGGTAACTATCGAAAATGTGTTAAAAATTGGTAGACTATTAAAATGTTTAAACAAAGAAAAACTTTTTTTAAAATGTATAAACAAAGGAAAACTGGCACAGTATTTTTAACTTTGGAAGAAAGATATTGGAGAGGAGACAATAGTTATACCCCACTGGTAGTAGGTGTCCCTAGTGTGCTAATGTAATGCTAATGTTTATGCCAATATTTGGGAAAATGTTGTTCAAGTTTATAATCCGTTGCGGATTGTTCTCAAACATAAATGTCCTATACTTTCTAACCATGAAGTAGGGGAGTGCATATATAGGGGCCTCGCCATGTTTCCTTCTATTTAACCATGAAGTAGGGGGGTGCATAATATGGCCAGTAAAAAGGCATTTGCTTTTTTGAATATGGCAGGTGCCTCGGGAAAACGTTGCATGATATGTGTTGCAATTCTGGTGAGTTTTCAGTTTGCTTTTGTATAAGGCAAAATTTTCCCCATTCTCATCGGTCTATATAAAAAAGCTGGGGGTATTCATCACCTTCAGGCATAGTATCTGTAAGAGGATTGGGTCCACACATTTAATTAAGTGAAAATCATGGCACAAGATTTAAATCGAATATATGTCAATTACTTCTTCTGATTGAATGGAAGCCTAGGATTTTGTGGCAATAAAGAACCATTTGATGTGTTTGTTGATGGATTTAGATACGTTTTGTTTAGTGAGGGGTAATTAATTGTTACTTGTTGTAAGAAAGGTTGTTGCATGGATTTTGCCTGAGGTGTCCTGCAAGACAAGAAAAAACCTTAATTAGATTTTTTTTTTATTTATGTGCATGCTGTGCATGTTTTGAAGTACTTATTGTAAGGACGTTGTCCCTTTGTTGATGGCTCAAGCATAGAATAGAAATAGTGAAAAGTCTTGACTGTTGGTAATGCCAGTGTTGGAAATAGCTGTTTATCAATCTTTTTTGTAGGTTTATATTTTGACAAAAGAATAAAAACAACATTATACAAATTATCAGATGATAATTTAAAAACACACACAAAAAGAACACTTTTTAATTTAGCCTTTAGCTTGAAAAGGAACAACGGATTTTGTAATTGATCGAAAGAAAAGGGGATCTATAAAGGATTACTTTTAAAATGAATGAATATTCATTGTGCAAATACTTGTGTGATTATAGAGAGAATTGACTTAAATACCATAACAATCAAGTGGTTACATATATATCAAATCAAATCTGGTGTAACCCATGTTGTCATGCATTACTGGATAAAGAAGTAAAAAAAAGGAAGGAAAGATAAAGAAATAGGTTTGGATGTGACAGACAGAGATGTATTTCTCCGAAGTTCACATTTCAAGAGGGATTTTAGAAATTGGCAGGTAATATTCTGTATACAATTATTTTCGATAAAATGAAAGGTTTTGTTGTTTTTTATA
>JAWPHD010012917.1:0-72286 GCA_037043455.1 Cyrtodaria siliqua
ACGTATGTTAATAAACAATTTCACGTTTGGTTACATATAATATAACTAGCCAAAAAAATGCCCTTTTTCTTGTTTAATTCATAATTTTCACATTCGGGCATTAGTTACACATTCCCGAGATGTTGAGATATTCAGTAAGTAAAACTAAAGGGATTTAGCCGGACTCATAATCTATATGAAAAATCAAAACAGTTAACCATAATTTAAATAAATGTATCCACAGTGGTGTTTTAAAATACGACACTACCAGAAGAACATACACATATAAAGCTTTTAATGGAATTATCACTACAAATCATTTTTTATAAAGTTTAAAATCCGCTGAACGATAAACACTGAGTGTACACCCTACCCAAATACACCAGCTCTCACTGCATCGCATCAGCAGTTAATGAACCGCATCAGCACTTACTACATCGCATCAGCACTTACTGCATAGCATCAGCACTTACTGCATCGCATCAGCAGTTAATGCACCGCACCGGCACTTACTGCATCGCATCAGCATTTAATGCACCGCAACCGCTCTTACTGCATCGCACCAGCACTTACTGCATCGCATCAGCACTTACTGCACCACATCAGCAGTTAATGCACCGCACCAGCACTTACTGCATCGCATCAGCAGTTAATGCACCGCACCGGCACTTACTGCATCGCATCATCAGTTAATGCACCCCACCAGCACATACTGCACCACATCAGCAGTTAATGCACCACATCAGCACTTATTGCACCGCATCAGCAGCTTATGCACAGCATCAGCACTTATTGCACTACATCAGCATTTATTGTACCACATCAGCACACTTACTGCACCGCATTATGATTACACAGATGATGAGTGGGTCATATAAGTATAATAACTAGTCTTATAAGAACTGCAAACACAACTAATTGAATAACACGTAAAACATAGCGTTTATTTATAGTAGCGTTAATTTCATTTATGTCAAAAAGCGAGCGCGAATGACGTTACTTAACGTGAATGACGTCACTTAAATCTCGTATTGGCGAGTTTTTTCATATTGGCCTTGTTTTTGCGTCGTATTGTGTGTAGAGTTTCTAGTAAAACAAGGCTAATATAGTTAAATTAATTAATAATATGATGTTATTAATTAAGTGTTTTCGTATTGGACCAGTTATTGGTCCAAGGACTGTCATATTGGACCAAGGCCGAAGGAAGGCCGCGGGCCAATATGATAGTCCGAGGACCAATAACCAATATGAAAACACTTAATTAATGACTTTTTTATTAATTAACTACTTAATATCGCTCTTTATTCCGATGTTTTAAATATCATTTACAGGTAAGAAAAAAAAGAGATATATGTTCAATATAACATTTAATAACAAGTATCTGATTCAAATAAACCTTCCACTGTTACCGCTCGACGGTGCTTGAAAAAATCACACATGAACGTGATAATACACTAAGCTATATTTCAGCGAAGTCGATGTAACCGAATTTACAAATAATCAAACCTTAATTATTTTGATTGTCTACATTACATAGGCGAACATAGCTACGACGTTGATGTTTTTTTCTTCACAATAGAGTCCTTAAAGAAAACAAAGCGTTGGCGATATTGGCCGTGTTGGCTTATCCAATCAGACAGCTTGAATTTCATATTGGCCGAGTTTTCTCATCTTTCCATGTTGGCCTTGTTTTCACCATATGATGCGTGCAGTTTCTTGCAAACCTAGGCAGATCTTAAGTAGTTAATTAATAATGAACAGTATATCTAGGGTACAGCAGTATTTAAATATCACATCCTCTTGAGGGTGCCAGTGGATATTATCAACCCGAAAATGTAATGTCGACCGAGGTGATGGTTGATATATCCACTGGCACCCTCAAGAGGATGTGATATTTATTTTATTATACCGAACAAATACTCCTATGGGAAATCGCATTAATAAGAACATTTTCTTTTTGAACATATTTATCTTAGTCAAAACATAAAAATTGTTGTTGTTGTTAAAAAAAAACTATTTTTAGAACTGAGCTTTTCAAAAAACTAGCGGGATGATATTTTGCGCTATCAACCGCTATGACGCGTTGAGGGTGATAGCGCGAAATATCAACCCGGCAGGGTATGGGGATTTTACATGGAGTGTTTAAAGTGATGTATAATAATATAAAATACTCTGAACTTTACTTTTATGAAGAAACATATTAATTAACAAGTTTGCTGTACTAAATACAAAACTTCGTTGATAATTCATTGATTTCAGAACAAAAATATAACCAAAAGACTACTAATGAAAAAACCTGCTGTTTTGTTTTAATATGTTTACCTTAAACAAACGTGTAATTAATCGGGCCTCATCATCTGATACAAAATTGAATGAAAATATAAAACCATTTTCTCACGCAAGTGTATGCCAAACAGTGATTTACAGTTACCTGATACCTATACAAATTCTCTCTCCCCCCCCCCCCCCCCCCCCCCCACCCACCCCCACCCCCACAACAAATACAACAGGCTCGAAACAGGTCCTTAACACATGCACAATTACACAAACCTACGTCTGACATTCTGAAAGATGCAGTCTAACAAGTAAACTCAAATCAAAATGTGCTCTTATTTAACAGCCGCTTACACTCCCTGGGCCAGAATAAGGGCCACTGTTTTTACGGGCTAAGGGGTAAAAATCATCATCCCTTTATTGTTTCAGGGTCAATTTGGGTGGTGGCATAAAACGATGATTTTGACTCTAGCAAAACTATTGAGTGTCTACAACTGAATTTCCAACAAAGCTGCAGTTCTGCCTTAATTTTAGGTTCTAGACCCATTCCGCATATTTTTATTTCGATGTAAATGGAAGCGGTAAGGGAACTGAATTTTCCTTCCTGTTGGTGCCATTTTGAATTCGAAAACCTACAACCTTTGAAATCTAATTCAATTCTTATTTAACAGAAGATCCCAAGATAATTGTTTTAAAACCATGGTTATCTATTAGCGGAACCGCCGCCTGTTGTGCACTTGGCGTTTCCTTTCTCGACGAAGATGCTATGCTAGATTTTGATAAATTATGCTTTTCTTGCAGTTTTTGTAAGTGTGCCGCAATTCTTAAAGTCTCAAAATCTACAATTAAATTATTGGGTCCTGAATATCGCGGACTCGTCATTGACAGTTTCACTGGAATTCTTGCCGCTGACTTTGGCAAAGCTTTCCTGCCGACAGAGTTTGAAGTACAAGTCATGTTTCGTCGGAAGTTCATTGCGCGAGAACTACTCATCAACGATCGGTTGCCTGACTTTCTGTGAATGACATCATTGTAAATAGGTCTTGCCGGGTAGCAGCTGTAATGTTTCGGCTTTGCTATGGACTCACTGGAAAAATCGCAACACCTCTGAAACAGGGTATTTGAAGTAAGTCTGTAGTCAAAGGTCGGTGGTTCTTGCTCACTATCTAGCAAATTTGTCGAAATAAGTGTTGTTGACAACGTCACTTCCGGTTTCCCAGTTTGTTTTAAAGCTTTAGATTTTGCCAATATATTTTTTACGTCTTCTATTTCACATTGAGTTACTTTGTTGCTATAATTATTATCAATTGCATTCGATAATTCACTTACTTTTGATGAACGTTCGATTAAAGTTGCCTTTTTTCCAACAACATTTTCCTCTTCATTCTGACGCTCTACTCGGACAACGGTATATCCATACATGTCCTCTTCAAATAACGAATCGGTCTCGGTCCCCTCAAATGCTACATCAGATTCACTACTACTCGTATCACAGCCATTTTTATCTTCAAAGGCCACTCGTGGTGTCTTTTCCGTTATTCCATCATGCCAATGTCCTTTGTCCGAACGTTCTTCTTCCAAGTGCTGTTTTTTATAGTCTGCACAATTGCTTACCTCAATCTTTGGTACCATTTGAGATTTTGCATTACCTGTCAAATGTGCACTCTTCTTTCGAGTTTCGCTGCTCTTTAAACTATATTTTCTTTCTGTTTTGGATTTAGAATTCTTCCTCAGATATGTCAGAGAGGGGACATTACATGTATCACCGTAAGATGGTCGCTGTTTTTTATTTCTTGCCCATTTTTGATAAAAGTTGGGCTTCACTTCTACCCTAACATCGAGTTTATAACTATCTAGTACGTTTGTAGATTTAGTTATGTGGGTTGCTTCCTCAAAAAGGAAATCTCGTCTGGTCAACGAATGCCGCTTGTCGAGAACTGCGGGTCCGAAATTCTCTATATTTAAATCCGTAGAATCACATAAGGCGTTCTCTTGTCCTGGAATAACACTTTCTGTTGTTGTTTTCCCAAAATTGTCAGCTGGCAAATCTCTGTTTTCGAATAAAATTTTCGCGGGTCTGGGAACCCCTTCCAAAGGTAGTGGGCTTGCAGAAAAATGTCTCAGGATGTCAGCCTCACTCTGCATTTTGTCTCTAGAATTTAATCTCGTATGCTTCTGTTTATTTCTTCCAGAAGACGATCTTGTGGAGATTAGCGACGACGTTATTTCCCTAGATTGTGGCGTGATAATCTGAATAGGCACGGCGCTTGGTTTTAATCTCTCGTTCAATCTCGCACTTTTAACAGTAATGTTTCCTTTTAAATCTTTAATGCTCACCGAAATATCGTTTTCGTTGAAACATACTTCGTCGTACCAGAATTGTTTAAAAACACTGTTATACTGTTGCCCAGGCATGGTATTGACTGGCTTGGTTTGAAATCTCCCTCACGACAAAACATGACAGAGTGGAGATATTGTGACCGATAACAAGGACGTGTTTCTCACACGCATTTCATCTCGGTGCGGTAAACATGTCCTTATAAATAATATAATGTCGCCAAGGCTTTCACCCACATTTGATATTCTAAGTTCATACAATCGACATTACAATCCGAACGTTTAATACATAGTATGAATGATTAATACACCATTGTTAATACATAGTATGAATGATTAATACACCATTGTTGGACGAGTAGACTCCCAGTACAACTGGTAACAATGTGATACGAAATCAGTTAGATTATAAAGTAACATTGTGACTTTGATTGCCTCCATGTATTTAAATGTTTTTCAACTTCTTTCCTTATGCGAGTAATCGTTTTATTTATTATATTATATTTTTGTATCTTTTTTGTGTTTTAATTTACTTTTTCATTTTCTCCCCTTGTAATTTCCAATCGATTTTTTTCCAAATTAAACCATGTATATAGAGGATCTTACATGAGTGCTCATTCATTATTGTATTTATTAAACGAGTTGGCAAAATGATATAATGCGAGGCTGTTGCAATTCATTAAGCGAGTTTGCAAAATGATATAATGCCAGGCTGTTGCCGAGCATTATATCATTTTTGATAACGAGTTTAATAAATTCAATAATGAATGAAAACGAATGTTAGATTCTATTTATCATAACTTATAACGTCATATTACGTCAGAAAACGTACATTAACGTGACGTCCATGACGTCATTAACGTTATGTTATACCACTAGTGGAATATCGAAAATATTGAATGGTGTCATTCACTCCCACACCGCATGTTATGTGATAAATGCTAAAATTTAAATTATTTTTGTAAATGTGTGTTTATATGATGAAATACTATATAATAGTTTAGCGGAACACACGGCAATCTTGATAAAAACTGGCGGCGTCCCTTAAGTTTTTATAGATAAGTCGTGTGTGTTCAATCATTAATATTAATCGTAAGCATAGTATAAAACAAATTGTTTTAGCGTATAATTATTACTAACTGTTGATTACATTCCAGCAATAATATATTCAAACCTATGTTAGAATAGCGAAGAAAAGTTGAAAACTTAAAATTGTATTTAAATATACGCTTGCATATTTAAAGTCAAAATGATACTGGATTAATAAATCGAGAGGCTAATTTAATTCGTCTCCGTAAACCGTAAAACCACTCACATATACCGTCCCAGATTAAAAATCTTAGCATGGTTATCTCTTAAAGGGACACTGTCCGTAAGTAAGCAGATAGGGAGCATAACCAAATAACTGTCTGACTTTTATTCAGTGAAATATATACATGAAAACATGAGCATAGACACTAAGAAGTCTGTAGTAATACATTCGTGAGTTTGAAAAAAGAAAGCTTAATTTATTATTTGTAAATAAAGTGGGACCCACCGTATTTACCTTTTCTGCGATCACGTGACTTCCATTAGCGCATTAGGTTTTCACCACAGTATTTAGAGCGTACTATGTATAGCCCGCTTAGCTCAGTTGGGAGTTAGGTCGACCACTTTACTTTCACTATTATTACCGCGAGTGTAATTGTAGTTTGGGCTGCGATATCTTTAATATGAAAAAGACTACTCCATCATACATGATTTATGGAGAACTTGGCATTACCCCGTTATATATTGATATTAATAAGAGGACAGTTGCCTACTGGACAAGATTAATAGAAAATATCAGTAGTGACAGTACAACGAAACTCTCTTCAAAATTATATATTTTGATAAGAGAACTACATTATTCGGATCTCGTCAAGTCTACCTGGATAGAAAATATTAAACACATGTTATGCACGTCTGGCTTTTCCGGAATTTGGTACAGCCAGGACTTTTTAAATGGAAAGTGGTTCGTTAAATCGTTCAGCCAAAAACTTAAAGATATCTTCATCCAAAATTGGCATTCCGAGCTTGGTCGTACTTCGGACACAAACATCTACAAATTTTTGAAAACTAGTTTTAAACAAAGTTTTTATATTAAAGCATTAACAGTTTTAAACTGTAAGAAGCTTATAGCATTTTTAACAAGAAATCACAGGTTACCAATAGAGGTCGGAAGATGGAGGAATATCCCAACATCTGACAGAAAATGCACCCAATGTAATGATCTTGGGGATGAGTTTCATTTTGTTTTAGTATGCCCGTTATTTCATAATGATAGAAAAAAGTATATTAACACATATTTTTACTCACGACCAAACATGCCGAAATTCATAGAATTGTTCACAAATGAAAATAAATGTAATATAAATAAACTGAGTGTATTCTGTAGTAAAATAACAGATTATTTTAAAGGGATAAACTGATAATTTCTGGTATATGTATTTAAATAATAAAAAACGACTCTGAGTGTAAATATATGTGTAAATATATGTACCAATACAACCTTTTTATTTGTGATAAAAAATATATATTTGATAATTAGTATACCGATAATAGAACACAGTCTTTAGTGTATTTCGTTAAGTTTCGATCCTATTTCAACTAAAGGCTGCGCTCAATGTCTTGTCGTATACTATTTATATTATTGAGCGTCGTAGACACAGCTTTCAATATTCGGAAAGGTGTTTCAGGCGATTTGTTCAATATCTACAAGTATGAGCACTAGTTAAGGTTTTGTTGTTGTTGTTTATTCAACTACTATTAAATTGTTGTCTTTACATAACATGTAATCACTATTGTATTATTACATATATAATTTTACAACATTAGCCATTAACAGTTATATATAGGTAAATGTCTATATATAAATATCTAAGTACATAAAAACAGACTTAATAAAACTGTTAAATCTATATAAATTATGATACCAAACAGATGACTTTCTGTAAAATAAGTAACTGAACTGTTAAAAATTGAATAAATGTAAACATTAATATAGTTAAAAGTGAATGTATTTTTTTTGACTCATGTACTATTTTTCTCAACTATCATTAATAATATGTAAATAGTCGTTTCCTATTAGTTCCGTCATTGTGTTATGTATTTATACATGTATGTTATTGCTGTAATTTGCTTTATCTGTTCACTGATTTGTGAAATTAAGCAGTTTGAAATAAAAAGTAAAAAAGTAAAGTTCAAACGCCCGAAATGGTTTCTCTTTTTTTTTGTACCGCGATTGAATTCCGTCAAACAATCCTGTTTAATTAGTAAATATTCAGTAATGTTTGGTGTGTAATATGTGCGAACATAATTAGTGTGTGTTTTATAAGCTAAAAGTTACGGACAGTGTCCCTTTAAATGATTAATACGTCGAGGTGCTGCTTGATACACATTACGTGGTCCGAGTATTAACGTTCATACCCCATCCAACCCCTTCTCCAAGAAGCGAAAACGGTGTATGAAAATAAACCTTAATTTCTGCTTATTATAGTTTGCATATTGTAAAATTAAAATATTTAATAGGTAATTTTCAACAGGTTATCGCACTGTTTCAGTAGAGAATGTTTTTAAACGTGTTCTATTGTCGAAATATCCGTTATAAAATCCTTCTAATATCAGCTTTCCCATCGTTTAATAGAATTAAGGCGGGACCACGTAATTAAACTCAAAGATTGCCATGTGTAAATCGGATTTTTACTTAAGCAAGAATGTTTTCTCAAAATAACGGAAGCCTGATAATCTGTTTATTTTAAAGAAACTAACCCTCCAAATAACGGCAAAATTCAGACTAAAACCGTCCATCAAAACTCTAGCCATGTTTTCAGGTCAAATAATATTGTATATGTGCCGATTAAAGGGTTTATTTAAGTGTTCTTACAATACCCGTGACTGAATATGTGTAAAATAAATTATGATTTGGTAACTCTTAATTCCAGTTTGGGGTTCGACGCTCTAGTTTTGGGGTTTGGCATGGCAGTGGTTAAAGCGTTTGTATTATACAGAGTCTGGATTCTTAAAATAGGTAAACTATATATAAATATACCTCGTCGTCAGTATGTTAAGAAACGGTGTACACATGTTAATGTGGCTGTTGTTGGCAGGATATCTACTTTAAAAAAAAAAATGAAGAACAGATTGTCGAATTTTACAAATAACCTCCCATTGAATGGAGTGCAGTAATGACGCATGTTTTCTTCTAGTGGAATTTATGAATATATCCATTCGACTGGGATATTTAAACTATTTCCGGTCCCGTCAATGAGCGATGAGATCGATACATTAAATTCAGAGTTGCAGTCATCGTGAGATCATGCGTCGTGTGTATACGTCATCCAATAGAATGTCGAGGTTAGCGATGAAAGTGACAAGTCAATTCAAAATGGCCGCCAGCACTTCCGTGTTTGGTGACGAAGAAACCATCGCTGGCTACCCATTGGTCATTAATTGACTTTTATTTGGGAAAGTATTCATATATATAATTGAGATGTCGAAACGAATTTATCAAACTTCTTTTAGTTTTGTAAGTGTCGTTTCTACAGAAGATAAAATTCGGAGGATTTACTAATACGCGTGTTGGAGTGATCGTTACAGCAATTTTCAGCAGGTTTGAACCACAGCATTATTTAGGCTATATCATTATTTTACTTTGCATTGAGGTAATCGTTCAGTATTCTACAACACTAAACGCTCACAATGACCGATATTGAACATTGATCAATAACAATAAGGAACTACTTTCAACTACAGTTGGCAGCTACTATAATACATGTTCCTATGAGGCATTTTGGAGTTTTGTGATAGATCTAAATAGAATCTCACATCCGTGCCAATTTAATAGTGAATTTATTAAACTCGTTGGATACAATTGATAGAGCTATGAGAACAGCCTAGCCTAAATAGCACCATGCATTGATCATATAACTGTATTGAACTCGTTAAAGAAATTAAAAGGTTAACCGACTCTCACTTAAGATCCTCTATTAATGGTGTCAACATAATAACCACATGTTTTTCTAAGTTTCTGTGAAAGAAATTGAATTGATCACTCACCGGAACGGCAAAACATGATGATGCAATCGCTTGAAGTTTTTAATGACGTCACCTGACGTCGACGTCATACTCTGCTCATTTCGCGCCAACAAATCTTCCGTATCAATTTAAAATGATTTGTTTGTTTTGTTTTAAAACTAAATGGTGTTTTATGACATTATTAGCACATGTTAGGCCATATATGATGGTCGATTTAATGCGGTAGAGTAGACAACTCCATTTTCTCGGGTAGAACCACAAGACATTGCATCTTTTGATTATAACCTTCTGTTGTTATAATTATTTATATAAATAGACTACTTATACTAACGGAAGGTAATAATCAAAAGATGCAATCACCTGTGGGTAGAACCAATACAGTACCTGTGTACCTCCCGCCATTCGTAAGAATCTACATGTAACCGGGTACAGGTAATTTGTCATTGACAAGTCGAGATCCAAGTTCCACACAAAATGGAAGAAAGACAAGATGCAAATTCCTCCCAAAGTTGTATAAATAACACGATTAGACAAAGAAAAATAATAATTAATTCAGATATCGATTGAAAACAATATTTGAGTAGAATACAATAAAAATGTATTGAATTATTTATGGAACCCGTTGTTATGGCGAGCATTGACAGAATAACTCGTTCCAAGAAATATTGCGTCATACAATATTAAAATACTCAATGCTGATTGGATATTGAGGAGGTATTAAATTTCCTATCAATCTCTCGCGAGATGACGTTACGTCCGTTAACCTTAAACACAAGTAAATATGCAAAGCAAAAATGCAACGAAACTAGGTTAAGTTAACGCTAAGTTCCAACAACATATTTAAATTATTAAAACTAGGAAGAAGCTGCATGTTTTCTTCGTTTGATGTTGAGATATGGCGGTACATGTAAGTTGTGAGAAATTGTATTATGTATAATCTGTCGAGGAAATCGTGCATTATATACTTAATTATCCACCTGTTTAAAGCGACACTTACAAATAAGAATGGTAACAATTACATCTATTGTACACTGAACAAAAGTCCTAATTACTCATTTTGGAGATATCTAACCAGTGTTCTTATTTTTAAATACATTTTAGAATAGTTGTATGATAAGCATTTTGTTTTGTCCAATAGTTTGAAAAATATTTATTTTTTGTTTAAATTGTTTGATATTTTGAGGGTTACGCTCCGTTTATATGAAACATTTAATGTGCTGATAAAACACATAACTTGAATCGAAGTCCGCTTAAAGATATAACATTTTTAAATGGTAGGAAATAATAAATAATGTAAAAAAACAACACATAACAGTTTGACCAATTCATTGCATATAATAATAAAATAAAACATGGATAATCCTAAATTACCTCCCTTTTAATTGAATATCGTTTGAAATTCAAGTAACTGTAATTCAATGTATATAAATCATTAAATAGTTCGAAAATTTCTTTTGCAAACGCATTTGTAATGGTAATGCTAATTTTAGTTGGCATATTTTAGAATTATGAACATAGAAAGCTGTTCTAATTCGAAGCACTTAACGTGAGGAAGCTACCCACCGGGCTTGCGGAACGTCGGTGGTTCTACCCAGGTGCCCGCCCGTACATAAAATTGCCCGGAGGGGCACCACCATTGGAAGCTGAAAAGTCGCCATATGACCTTACCTGTTGGCGCGACTATAAACTCCAATTCAATTAAATTCAATTTGAAGCACTTAACAAAACCCTATGTACCAATTGCATGTTGTGTTATAATTTATTTCTAAGAAAACACGTCTACTTGAAAGCTTTAAAACAGTGTATTCGTACAATCAGAGCAGACGATTTAAACTCGTTATTTTACAATTCAGTCGTATCTCTAATAAAGCGTGAAATACACAAAACAATGCGAATATTATAGACATATTCTTAGTTGGGTACTTAGGAATTTGGACTAGTATATCTGTTTAAATCATTAACGAATGTTTTGTTTCCATTTCAGGATGTTATCATCGACAAAGAGCGCGACCAAAACTGTGCTTATCTACTCCATCCTGATTATATCTTCATTGAGTCCTGGATGTCTGACGCAACAGCTTCAAGCTGGTAAATTTCTTTATATATATAATATTATACCGATACAACTGTAAACATATCACATCAATATTAGTATAATATAAAATAGAATGATGGTTGATGGTCGGTTGAATGGTGTTTTACAGCACATTTTAGGCTATATAATTTATGACGGTCGGTGTTTTAGTGGTGGAGGCAGTGATGTATGTAGGCGACCCACTTATTCCTGGTAGAACCAGTATTGTATATCTCCCACCATCCGTAAGAATCGACACTTTCTCACTTACAAATTAGCTCCCAGTTGGATTCGAACCCGCAGCGGTGAGAGGCGATACGATTTCAAATACAGCGTCTTTACCATCCCGGGCACGGAGGAGGTTAAAGATGAAAAGACCCTTTTTTAGTATTATCAATTAACACATTTAGCTCTTAAACGTCATATGAACATTTCTTGATAGTCCCGGAGAGAAACATATATGAACGTAGATACTACTTTTACCACTGCATGACTGCACGGGAAAATTAGATTAAATCTGAATTGTATAGCTGCACAACTATTGCCAGATAATTGATAAATACATTTACCTGTGGATTAATTTACCTATTCAAAGTTTTCTACGTCATTAACTAATGTCTTATTCTCGCTTTTTACAGATATTGCAATGTGTGAACTGTAAATATCTATTTTTGCGTATTGATTTCGATTTAAATAAAAATAAACAGGTTCATGAAACAAAACAAGGCCGGAGAACTTTAAGCAATTTTAAGGGCTTAAAAAGTATTAGTATAACTGCGGTAACATATCACATTTTGACATCAGTTACAATCAAACCGGCTCAAGAGATCACCTCTGTTAAGAGACCACCTGTTTAAAGCGGACACCGCTTCATTTCCCCCTCTCTCTGGGGCGGCTCTAAATAACCTGTATTGTGTTGATGAGCCGTTAAACAACATTCAATTCAATTCAATTCATTTCCCAAGTGTATCGTTAAAATACACATGTACTTAGAGACCACATGTGTCAGGAGATCGTGTTTTCTCTTCTCTTTATTTGTCTGTTAATAGTTAGTAACTTAATACAGGTTTAACCGTTTGTCCAAATTGTCGGTGATCGTCAATATTTGTAGAAACTTTACACTACTATGTGCTTATACAGTATCTCGTATTTGAAACATTTGTGTTTTCGTTGCAGCAGCCGCATACCCAAACACGTATTTCCAGGGTAACGTTTATAATCAAAACACGAATGTGAAGGGATATGGCAACAACCAAGCAACCGGAACTCTTGGTTCATATTCATCACAGCCGATAGACGGACAATACTGGACTGGTTACAACACACAATACCCACAATACCAACAACAATATGGCGACTATCAAATGCAAAGTGCGTATCCCCAAAATGGCGGATATACCCCGTATGGGGCCTATAATCAATATGGAGGGTATCCTCAGCAGAGTTATATGCAACAATATGGATATGCTACCCAAAACACTGGATACAATTCATACGCTGGCCAATACCCAGCATTTGACGCCGGGTACTGGTCCGGAGCCCAGTATTATAACCAATATCCTGTTGCGGGATTTCAACATCCGGGTTATCAAGCACCAAGGTACATGCCGTCACCATACCCTGCTGGGTATAAACGGTCGTATAGAAAACCATTCGGAAAAGGATTTCTTGGTGGCACCGGAAGTGGTATAGCTAAGGGTCTTCTAGGCGCAGTGCTCATCGGTGCTGTTGCTGGAAAAGTTGCCAAAGGAAAATAGGTATGTGTAATTTTATAACGAATTAAGTTAAAACTAACGCACAGTTAACTTAAAATTAGGAAAGTACCTAAAAATTATCAACTTAAAATGCTTAAAAAACATGCAATATATATATATAACAAAAACATGTTCCGTTGGTTGCATATTTTCCTTTAAATTAAATACGCCTTGCTCAAATTGTAACTAATTTAACAAAAGTCATTAAACCGGAACCTCCTGTCAATATGCGCTACTAAACATCATACTGATACTTCATATGAAGTTTCATGGAAATCGGATGAAAAACGTAGGAGTTGAGCGGACAAGATTAAGGTTCGAAAAACTTCAAAGTCCCTTAACTCCGCCAAAATGTATTCAACCGGAACAATATATGCTACTAGACATAATACTGATACTTCATGTGAAGTTTCATGAACATCGGATGAAAAACGTAAGAGTAGTTAAGCGGACAAGAAAGCGGGACAGACGGACGTACGTGATGTATACAGACGTAACTACGGACGGACATGATGGCAACTATATGCTCCCTCGAAAGATTCGGGGAGCATAAACACAATGTAAACATACAAACTTGTAATAGGCCTATATGATTCTTAAAGGCTAAATGTGGGGATATCGTGTTCCGACTTAAAATTGAGAAATAATAATATTCTATTCTGACGCACCTAAACATAACGGTTGCGTCTAAAATGAACCATTATTTATAAGAAAATAATTTTTGCACGGAAAGGTATGCTACCCTTAGGTACGGAACATGGTTAATTTAAAGAATTTTGAACACGGTTCCATTATAGATATGGTAATTTTTGGAATTGAACAAAACGATCTTCACATCACATTTTGATTGATATGATGTTTATGTCATGACTTAGAACGTTTTTCAAATTTAAGATTCTCACAGAAAGGCCCGATGTTTACCCCCTTTAATGTTAATACGTTTTTCCTTTTTTTCAGAGAATGTGATCATTATGGCGAGCAAAGAACTACACAGGAAGTCCCAAGCCAAAGTCTCTCTTTTTAAAATACTTTTTATACTGTGATCTTTATGTTGAAAAAAATAAAATATATTTTACCTAGTAGTACATTTATTGAATTCTATCTTCAAAGTCCTTTTTTTTGTGTTAAATTTACTGTTAACTGTATGATATAAAAAATAAAATATATTTTACCTAGTAGTACATTTTATTGAATTCTATCTACAAAGTCCTTTTTTTTTTAATTTACTATTATCTGTATGATATAAAAAATAAAATATTTTTTACCTAGTAGTACATTTTATTGAATTTACTGTTATCTGTATGATATAAAAAATAAAATATATTTTTACCTAGTAGTACATTTTATTGAATTCTATCTACGAAGTCTTTATTTTATTTTTATTTTTTTCTAAAAAAAAAAGTACTGTTACCTGTATGATATAAAAAATAAAATATATTTTACCTAATAGTACCTGTTATTATATATCATTTTAAATACGTAGTTTTCATTGGCTGAAAAGCAGTCACGTAAAAGTCATTAGTATGAAATACTGACTTGAAAACGTGTTCACACGTGTCCAATCCGGTTTAAACCAGACTCTTTCGGGTGCATAGTTCTCTTACCGAGTCAATAGTATCTTCCAGATCATTACCAATGTCAATTATTTACCATAAGCGCTCAATTAGCTAAAAGTTACAGACAGTGTCTCTTTAACTTTGTTCAAGTTTACCAAGTAATACGTCTGTGATAAATATGATAAGAAAAACATATTTTAATTTGTTTATTCATATTGTTAAAGAAAACATTGTTTCCATATTAAAAATAAATTATCTTGACACATTTTCTTACCCTTTTCTCTATGATTCAATATAATAAAACAACTATCTACTTTTGTTTCTGTCAACGGTTAAAACTATTCATCCTCGGGAATGACTGTAGTCCCTCAGCAGTTAGATTCTTTCTTTTCCTCCAAGATGTAGGAGAGACTGCGTCTCGGTCAATAGTTCACTGCTTCGGGTCAATAGTCATTTCCATGGATGAATAGTTTTAACCATTGACCTCGACAGAAGTAGATCGTTGTATATTATTGAATTTTACATAAAAAGCCTTTTCTAAATTGCGTAAATATGTCTATCACATGTCTTCCACCGTTCGTATTTAGGTCACGTGTACTTTTAATTTAAATATCTTGTGGAATTCTAGTGAGAAATACTTGTTTTGTACTTTTAACGAAACCCTATATACGTCATTGTGCGTTGTTTAGTTGTTATACCTTCAATACACATCTCTGTTGTTACTATTATTGTGTGGGAAAACAGACAGTAAAGAAAGCGGTAATAACCTTAAAGGGACACACGGCAATCTCGAAGTATTCGAAAGGGGTGTGTCGATTTATATATCCAGTATAATTTTTACTTTTACCCTCTTTACATTTAAATAAATCAAATTTTAAGTATTTACTATTTCGTCTTATATATTATAAGTTTTAATATATTATTGGTGCAATAATATCGAAAATTAATAATATGTAAAAACAAATTGCTTAATACTATTCTTATAATGGATATTAATGATTGAACAAATGCAAGTTAGCGGGATGCCGTGAGTTTTTAAAAAAATAAAGACTGCCGTGTGTCCCTTTAAACGTAAACCTTAACGTCCATATCCCGCGATCAACACAGGAAAATGTTTTCAATAGATGTACACAGTTTCTAAACCTACTGACGACGAAGTACATTATTATGTAGTTTATATAGGTTGAGAATCTCAACTCTGTAGACACAGTATAAACCTACTGACGACGAAGTACATTATTATGTAACTTATATAGGCTGAGAATCTCAACTCTATAGACACAGTCTAAACCTACTGACGACGAAGTACATTATTATGTAACTTATATAGGCTGAGAATCTCAACTCTATAGACACAGTCTAAACCTACTGACGACGAAGTACATTATTATGTAACTTATATAGGTTGAGAATCTCAACTCTGTAGACACAGTATAAACCGCTTTAAACAGCCAGAACCCCAAAACGGAAGCGCCGAATTAAGAGTTACCAACTAGTTTAAGTATAAATCTATACTTTTAATCAGCACATATATATTAGTATATACCTGAACACCTGGATAGACGATTTTGTAGTTTTATTTTGCCATTATTTGCCGGGTTGGTTCCTTTAAATGAAGCTTATTTATTCATTTATTCTCTTTATTTTCTCTTTACAGAGATTAATATGTGCAAATGTGCAGTGCGCAATAACATGTAATCAATGAACGAATGCAATTGGGAATCATACAAAGAACTAATGTACAGGAATCAGAATAACATTTTCAATTCAATGGACAAATACAACAAGTAGAGACAGATAAATAAAGCACAAACAACAATAGATCATTAACATTACGAAAGATAATAGCATAACATATGTTATACATACACAATGATATTAATTATAAAGTACATGATATATTAAATTCAAATCATACTTAACTATGATAGGAGGATTCACCTCACACAATGATGCAAAATGCGAAAAATCGCAGTGTCTCACTCTCAAGGCTGTGATAAGCACACGATATAGTACTGAGTATATCTCACATCACCTTCTTACATAAATGTGAAATATAATGGAACATTACTGCTAATGGTGTTAAGATCAAGATCACACTCTATATTATTCAGTATATCTCACATCACACACTCTTTCAGAATGTGAATCATTACCGCTAATGTTGTGATAGTCGCACTATATATCATTCAGTATATCTCACATCACACACTCTTACAGAATGTGAAAGATAGTGGAATATTACTGCTAATGGTGTTAAGATCACACTCCATAGTATTTAGTATATCTCACGTCACACGCGTTTGCAGAATGTGAAAGATAGTGGAACATTACTGCTAATGTTGTGATAATCACACTCTATATTATTCAGTATATCTCACACCACACACTCTTGCAGAATGTGAAAGATAATGGGACATTACTGCTAATCGTGTGATAATCACACTTTGTTTATAGTATTCAGTATATCTCACATCACACACTCTTACAGAATGTGAAAGATAGTGGAATATTACTGCTAATGGTGTGACAGTCACACTCTCTAGTATTCAGTATATCTCACATCACACACTCTTACAGAATGTGAAAGATAGTGGAATATTACTGCTAATGTTGTGACAGTCACACTCTCTAGTATTCAGTATATCTCACATCACACACTCTTACAGAATGTGAAAGATAGTGGAATATTACTGCTAATGGTGTGACAGTCACACTCTCTAGTATTCAGTATATCTCACATCACACACTCTTGCATTATTATTATTATTATATAATGGGAGGTTCAAACATGGCCTCTTAAAGCCTGTGGCCACTAAATACGTGCGATTTAAGTACAATATAAGATAATACAAGAGTTATCAAATATACCTCTGCTTTATACAGGTGACTGGCTCTGAAAAACACGGGGTATAAGTAATGGAAAAATAATCAGACAGGAAAGAGCTCAAAATATGCAATGTCTGTTTGCCCTATATTTAGTTTCATATCAATCGGACGAAAAAAAACCTGTACTTTGTTAAAAATGAAAAAAGGCCATAACTCCGGTAATACAGGTTCAGTTTTTACGCCGATCGAAATGCACATCCAGGCATGATAGTGAAGCATCCTGTATACTATTTGAAACAATCTATTGAAAACTGCCATCTTTACCAGTGTTGTCGTTCCTTGCTGTCACTTTTCACAAGTGTCAAATTTCTTAAAATGTCGTTTGCGTTATCGCATGACCATGGTAAAATATGAAAATGGCGAACAGAACTTCATACCTTGACCTGACACCACCGATTTATACGATTGATTGATACGAGTGATTGATACGAGTGATTGATACGAGTGGTAAACAATCAGCGAACTACAGCTTATTTGGATGTATTTAGCCACATACACTTTTCAGGACGGACGAACGGACGGACATAGCTAACGCTATATGCCATCATCCTCATTCGGTGGTTGGGGGATACTATTCAAGTCATTCTCTGCACTCACCAAATGTCAATTTAGATTTTTCCAAAATGTAAGTTGTCACTTCATGTTTACACAGAGTCTATTAAACTATTAAAATACACAATATCTAACTGTTTTGAAAGCTTTAATTCACACAATATTATTTTGAATGCAGTAATGGAGTTATAGTAACAGTTAAAGGGACTGGAGATGATACCATAAATCAACATGCATGTGCATTAAACTTGGACCCATTATCCGTACAATTTAATTATTGTTAATGAAATACGGAAAAATAGACGACTCGACTAGTTTTGTTATATAAATCATTAATAGTATAACATGTGATGTTTAAGGCTCTATAAATTCTTATTTGTTGATAGAAATACACGGGTAATTGAATTAAATGTACGGCATTTAGCAATACAATCTCAATTTAAAGTAGTTTTTTTTTATTTAGCAACAAAACGCACCCGAGTCGTCGAGCTTTTAAGATTGAACATTTCCGGAAGGTAGCATGCGGCTTAATTTAATACATTCGAATATTTCATATGCGACTGAAGAGCGTTGTGAAGGTCTTCATTTTTATTTTATGATAATCAATGAAATACTGTGTTTTATCAGTGAAATAAAAGTGTTATTCCACACTGTGGAATATAGAGTTTTATTTCCACAGTAGCTGCCGGGACTACTTTTTTAATGTACAACCAACACAAATGCATGAACAGTAACACGGATCACAAGATATTCATACTATACTGCTATACTGTTAAATCCACTGTTTATTTAATTACTTTCTTTCAGTGACGTTAATGGTTTCAGAAAAGTTGACGTCATGTAACGTTTCGTTACGTCATCGTGACTAGGAAAGATGCGTGTGTAAAACGGTTTAGTTACTGAAATTGCTTAAATAATTGTTTGTAGAATCATAAAATAAAATGAAAATTTGTTGTTTTGTCGTGAATAACATATTTTGTTTTATCTCGAAGTGAGACAACTTTTATATTTTCACTCATGCTTCGCATTCGTGAAAATATAAAGTTCTCTCATTTCTCGATGAAATAAAATATGTTATTCACTCCAAAACAACAAATATCCTCTATATATTTGGCTTGACACCAATCACTCTTTAAGATCTCCTTCTGTCCCTTTAAGCACGATAGAGGTTCCGTAAGCAGTTTGTTTAATTTTATAATTACGGAGTCCCCTACAGGGAAATGACTCTGGCCAAAATCTAAACAATTAAAATGTAAGCGTTGTATTTGTATTACACAGAATATATGACACATTGTCATTCTGCAAAGAAAATTCTCGGGATTTTATTGGTCAATGGGCCGTAGACATGAGCCCATGTCTACCTCTCGCGACGTGAACATGGGACAATTTCCCCATTAGGTACGCTATACATGCAATACACAAAAACAAAATGGCGACGATAACGTTGCCGATTCGTTTTGGAAACCGCCGATTGTTTCCCTTCTATTGCTTTTCTGCGCTTTCCATTGTGTGTAAAGGTCTGAAATAATCGTATGTATATATTTATTTTTGAATTTTACAGATAATAAAACATTAACATCTAGCATAGTGATATTTATGAAAAAAATCCGACGTTAGAGCGATGACGTCACGAAAATAAACAACGTCTAGTTAGAGGCACGCTACGGAGAAATTGGCGCAATAAAAATGAAAACCTGTTTTTGGCTGTTTTTTTCCCTCTAATAAATGGTAACAACTTTGAAGTATGACAAATTCGTCATAAGGATTCTTGACAGGGAACATGGGACATTCCCTGCCTGGAAAGTATATTCCCCCTCGCCTAACTGCTGGGGTGAATATAATTTCCAGACAGGGAATGTGAGCCCATGTCCCCTGTCAAGAATCCTAATAACTAATAATGTAACAGCACATACATATTAATTAATGAGGTGAATAGTTATATGTAGTGTAAATGATTATTTTTAAAAATAGTCCGTCGTCGCGAACAAAGTAGTGCGTCGCCACGAACAAAGTAGTGCGTCGCCACGAACAAAGCGCCAACTATCGTAGTTTAACATATCAGAAACAAGTGCACGTTTTATTAAAAAAATCATATTTTTACATTTTTACATGTCTCTTTTTTTCTTCTTTTTTACCTTTAGGAACAGATAATAAAACATTAACATCTAGCATAGTGATAAAATACGTTTATTTTATGAAAAAAATCCGACGTTAGAGCGATGACGTCACGAAAATAAACAACGTCTAGTTAGAGGCACGCTACGGAGAAATTGGCGCAATAAAAATGAAAACCTGTTTTTGGCTGTTTTTTTCCCTCTAATAAATGGTAACAACTTTGAAGTATGACAAATTCGTCATAAGGATTCTTGACAGGGAACATGGGACATTCCCTGCCTGGAAAGTATATTCCCCCTCGCCTAACTGCTGGGGTGAATATAATTTCCAGACAGGGAATGTGAGCCCATGTCCCCTGTCAAGAATCCTAATAACTAATAATGTAACAGCACATACATATTAATTAATGAGGTGAATAGTTATATGTAGTGTAAATGATTATTTTTAAAAATAGTCCGTCGTCGCGAACAAAGTAGTGCGTCGCCACGAACAAAGTAGTGCGTCGCCACGAACAAAGCGCCAACTATCGTAGTTTAACATATCAGAAACAAGTGCACGTTTTATTAAAAAAATCATATTTTTACATTTTTACATGTCTCTTTTTTTCTTCTTTTTTACCTTTAGGAACAGATAATAAAACATTAACATCTAGCATAGTGATAAAATACGTTTATTTTATGAAAAAAATCCGACGTTAGAGCGATGACGTCACGAAAATAAACAACGTCTAGTTAGAGGCACGCTACGGAGAAATTGGCGCAATAAAAATGAAAACCTGTTTTTGGCTGTTTTTTTCCCTCTAATAAATGGTAACAACTTTGAAGTATGACAAATTCGTCATAAGGATTCTTGACAGGGAACATGGGACATTCCCTGCCTGGAAAGTATATTCCCCCTCGCCTAACTGCTGGGGTGAATATAATTTCCAGACAGGGAATGTGAGCCCATGTCCCCTGTCAAGAATCCTAATAACTAATAATGTAACAGCACATACATATTAATTAATGAGGTGAATAGTTATATGTAGTGTAAATGATTATTTTTAAAAATAGTCCGTCGTCGCGAACAAAGTAGTGCGTCGCCACGAACAAAGTAGTGCGTCGCCACGAACAAAGCGCCAACTATCGTAGTTTAACATATCAGAAACAAGTGCACGTTTTATTAAAAAAATCATATTTTTACATTTTTACATGTCTCTTTTTTTCTTCTTTTTTACCTTTAGGAACAAAACATATCTTAACACTTAGCTCCTTTTTTTAAAATTACTTTTAGTTTTTAAAGACGTTTTGCATTTACACTGAGCCACTTTTTTACATTTAGCGACGTTTTTACATTTAGCGTTGTTACAGGCTAGTTTTAGATAGAAATAACACTATATTTCCAAATAAACAAACATATCATAAACAATACATCTCAGATAATTGAATAAGGGGCTTGGCGGATAAGGCTTAGGCGGAACAAAGATGATACTTTTCCAGACGTTTGGTTCGTTTGGTTCAGTGAATATGTGTAAAACAAACCCAACAATTAACGTGTGTCCGTTTTAAAACAGGCTGAATGCGAAGTAAATCTTTTGATTTTATGAGTTTTTACCAGATTTGTTTACAGGCAATCTTCTTTGTCGTCCCTCAGTTCAAAACATAATTTATGAGAGATATGTTATATTATTTATACAATGTTTAACTGTTTTTATTTTTTTCAAAAGGTCATTCACAACATATCATTATAATATTAATATTAACCCTCAATAGCCTTTGCGTCCATTGTAAACCCAGATCAGCCTGCGAGTAAGGCTTTACAATCCGGCTGCTGATCAGTCATTTTCACCAAAACACCTCTTTGTCACATAAATGGAATGATCTTAATTCAAAGAAAGAACAGTCCATTATATATATGTAGCGGGTTAAATACTAATTAATCCAATCGTGTCTAACATTCAATAATGTTGACTACACATATTGTTGGTTATATACCACTATACTCTTTGTTGAGTTACTATTTCAGTAAATTAGTAAATACTGTAGATTGTACTATTCGTGATATTGCGAACAAAAAGATCATGTAGTTAAACCTTTTATTAAAACAACTACAAAATCGCTAAATCGAGACAGGTGGTGGCGTGGACGTATTTGTCGGTATATCACCAATATTAGAAAGCTTTCTCCTTGATTCCGGTTTTTGTTCTTCGCGTCTCTGATGGTGACGATGACGAATATGTCTTACTAAATTTCTAATGGCGTGGACCCAAACAGGCAAGTCAGACAAAAAAATGGAACCAAATACGGCTACAAAGATCGCCGTCCCAATGGTGCCGACGATTTTACTTGAGGATCTCTGATCATCGGCACTAACAAGCTTTCTCTGATTCGATGTTGTGGCTTTAGAATCGATCGTATTCTCAGTATTCATTTCTTCTACTTCATTTGCGACCTCGGCTGTAGTTTTATTCGAGCTCGTAAGGTTTTCTATCAGCGCGGCCTGGTGGCAGGTACACGGACACCAAACTGGTATGGCTAAAGATGAAATTTCCAACTGAACAGGCGATGTAATAATATTTGAAGAATGTTGTGCGGATGGTGAGACTGAAGTTGTTGACAAGATGAAGGCCGATGATTGCAAGGAAAAATTCGCTGATGTTGGCTCAGTTACCGATGCTGATTTAGTCATTGATGTTGGTTCAGTCACTGCCGTTGATTCAGTTACTGATGTTGAATCAGTCACTGAGGTTGGGTCAGTCACTGACGTTGATTCAGTCACTGATGTTGATTCAGTCATTGATGTTGATTCAGTCACTGATGTTGGTTCAGTCACTGATGTTGATTCAGTCACTGATGTTGATTCAGTCATTGATGTTGGTTCAGTCACAGACGTTGATTCAGTCACTGATGTTGATTCAGTCACTGCCGTTGATTCAGTTACTGATGTTGAATCAGTCATTGATGTTGGTTCAGTCACTGACGTTGATTCAGTCACTGATGTTGATTCAGTCATTGATGTTGATTCAGTCACTGATGTTGATTCAGTCACAGATGTTGATTCAGTCACTGACGATGATTCAGTCACCGACGTTGATTCAGTCACCGATGTGGATTCAGTCACTGTCGTTGATTCAGTCACTGTCGTTGGTTCAGTCACTGACGTTGATTCAGTCACTGACGTTGATTCAGTGACTGATGTTGATTCGGTCACTGACGTTGATTCGGTCACTGCCGTTGATTCAGTCACTGATGTTGATTCAGTCACTGATGATGATTCAGTCACTGATGATGATTCAGTCACTGATGATGATTCAGTTACTGCCGTTGATTCAGTCACTGCCGTTGATTCAGTCACTACCGTTGATTCAGTCACTGACATTGATTCAGTCACTGCCGTTGATTCAGTCACTGCCGTTGATTCAGTCACTGACGTTGATTCAGTCACTGCCGTTGATTCAGTTACTGACGTTGATTCAGTTACTGCTGTTGATTCAGCTAGTGCAGAACTTGTCGTTGACGGTATTGTCGAAGACAGGAGTGTGTTTGCGGTACTACTTAATGCAGACGTTGTACATTCTGATGGTGAACCTGGATATAGATTGAATATTTAATAAAAGGAGATTCTTGTTGGAATCTATGAAAAACTAACTTTTGATATGAAGATATGAAACAACATGATAATTCGTCACCTTAGTGGTAAAAGGTGCTATGAGTAAATGAATAAAGAAGGGACATAGCACCTTTTATTTCTAAGGTGACGATATTTTCTTTTCATTTCAGACATTTGTTTAATTGTAATATTGACTACTTATATATATATATTCCAAAATATTGTATTGTTCTTTTTTTTTCTTTTCATTTTTTTTAGCATGGATTGGTGGGTGGTGGTGGGGGTTCGTTTTGGGTGGGGAGGGGTGGGGGTGCGTGGGGTGCGTTAGTGCGCTCGAGCGATCATGACTAGTAATGGCATACACAAATTGCGGTATTAACTCCAGCTTACTATTAACAATAATTGTTATCGGTGGCACGAACGTTCGGCATCTGACCTAGTGTTTAACTTTGATGAACATGTAATCTTTTCGCAGTCTCAGCAATGATTAGAGAGCACTATTCTCACAATGGAATAGTTCTCAAGAAGAAGGATGATTTGAAAGCATCAATGTTATCATTGGGTGACATGCATTGCGCCATCTTTTACACGACTTTTGCATATCTCACAATCTCTATGGCAGACACTAGTTATATACCGCTTACCGTCGCTCTAGTCCTCGACACAGTCAGAACGATGACGTAATACTGCCACGGATGTAATAAATGAACAAAAGAAAAAGCGATGGCCCTAATACCTAACCATAGGGAACACCAGCAGAGCCGTCTAGTAAAAGATGCTTTGTGCACATTGCTAACCAAGCAGAAATATACTGATAAGTCAATTTCTTAAGATATTATACCACTAATTATTTTCCCCATAGACACCAATGTTAAAGTGTCACATATTAATGATTTGCTGCAAATTCAACTCAAGTATGGATAATGCAGCAGTGTAATGTTCATATAGAAAACTAATTTTCCACTTGAAAAATCACCAGAAAATGTGGGGTCCCAAGACATGTAAGAAAGTTCTTGTTTGTTTACTAAACAGGTCAAGGGTACAGCTGTTTTCATTGATTGACTGTTTTCATTGCTCACAAAGTATAAGCATAGAGTCGAAACTTCGAAAATGTTCATCAGTGATCCAGTAAAACTTATTAATACGCTTCTTAGACATACAACCACAAAATCGAATAGAAATGGGCAGTTTCCCCCTACTTATAATGCCCGTTTTCATCAAAAAAGGAGGGATTACTTTTTATTATAGGAACTACATTCGATACACCTCGGAGGCTTACATGTAATTAGTGGTAAACCTTAATCCGTTACAGTAAATGTGCATGAATGCCGTTTAGAGGGTATTTTGTCGTTAATCTCTTTCAATCGTTCATGATGTTCATTAAGATGTTTTCAGTTTGATTAGTTTGGAACTGTTTTCTGCATCAAGATTAAGTACTTAGTCGTGAAGAAAATGAACAAGTTTTGTTTCACATGAACGTTGACTTCTAATCCCATGATGGGAGTCCCCAAGAACATCATTAGTCGTTAAGTCTCATTATGACCTTTCTCATAACTTTCTCATTATGACCTTTTTCATTATGACCTTTCTCTGACCTTTCTCATTATGACCTTCCTCATTATGACCTTTCTCATTGTGACCTTTCTCATTATGACCTTTCTCATTGTGAACTTTCTCATTATGACCTTTCTCATTATGACCTTTCTTGCGACTATATTGCATCACTGACAATTTGATTTAATTACCAACGGGCTCCACTCTCCTGCAGGGTAAATCAAATGACTGATGGGTTACAATAGCATGTAGTGAGTAAGTCGTTTACAACTCGGTAAGCATGTCGATTTCGTTTCTAGACCAATCAGATTTCTTACCTTGGAAAATGACTTCACATATCGAAAACGTCTGTAAGTCGACACTTTCCATAGTGATTCTCACGAAGTTGCCAAGCAACAGCGTTTCACAGTATACTGTAACCGTTGTTTCTGGTTCCATCGCAGCCGTGTGTTTCGCGCATTGCTGTTTGCCAGCTTGCCATTGGGAGTCCCATGTCGCTGTTTCGAAATCAACTGATACATAACCAACTTCGATCAAAACGTTTTTCAAGACGAAGACTAAAAAAATTGGAATATAATTACTCATAATACAATTTAATGTTTTTCTAAAATAGACAATAGAAGAATGTTTATAATGTCACCATTAAATACAAGATATACATGTACTTATTAAAACGTAAAATGAAACAGTTCACGAAATTTTCGGAAAGCTTATAACTTCAGGAACTACGCCATCTAGTCAATACAATAGAAAAACTCGTTTAAACTAAACAACATAAATAGTTTCATATCGGAAAAACGCGTGTGAACTAATGTACAATTACGTTTTGTACCATTTACACTGCGCTTATTCAAAAGACAGGTAGGGCCAACTGGTCTATATTTACTACATGTATTGTGCACATAACATAAGGTAACATTGGCATGGTACCTCCATATCTAGTATTCAACGCGAACATATCGTAACTTGTTATTTATTTATATACAGTTCCAATAGTTTAGCGTTTACTCCTCAAAATGCCCCTCTTTTAAATTCTAAGTATAACCAGTATACTGATCTGAGTTGTGATCGCAACAAGATCTTTAAAGCACATGAGATTTTTTTGAAAAAGCCAGATTTACTAAATAAGTAAGAAATAACACTTACTGTTTGTTGTTAAATTAACGGCACTGATGTAATTAGAGGCTGCCATTTTAACTTGCCACCATGGTGACACTTCCGCAGTCGTCTGCGAACACGAGCCAGAATCTCCGTCAACACCATTGCTCGCCTTAAATGGACTATTCCTTGTGTAGGCAGTAAGGATTTGTTGCCAGAAGGTTCTGGAAATAATATAGCATGATATAGGGATTGTGATCTTTGAGTAACGCACATCTACCTCCTTTCGGTTTCAATGTATCATTATAATGGCAATAAAAGAGCCATTTAACGCAGAAAAGATAAATATTCTGACAGCTTATATTACTAACACAACTAGAAACAGCACTCGCACGATATTTTTGCATGATTCTAAAATGTGTCTAAAACAAATAAACTCTGTATATTCACTATACAGAGTTAATGTTGAGGCCCACCGAACTCGAAATCCCGTGAAAAACGAGAGCGAGATTTGATAATGGCAAAAGGGTGAATTCATTATTAATAAAGTAGAGACAACTACTAAACCTGTCACTAATCCTCACTAAATACAATGACCCGGTGGTGGTGCATTTCTATGCTGACGAACATACGCTTGGGGACTTCACTTTCACGAACCTCAAAAAGCTCCACGGCTATGACTTCTACCAAAACACCATAGAAAACATATGGGAGGAAAAGCTAAGAACGTTTCGACCATATGGGCTCAAACCAAGGAATAACGCGCCAAAATAAAACACCCGAAAGCCCGACGGCAAAATTAAAAACAGAGTTTGAAATATATGCATATTTAATGCTTCTAACGCGCTTGAAAAAAAACCTGCAATTCGATTTTTTTGACGTTGACAAACTCGCAAATAACGTCACATGACGTTATTTTAAACCGCGTTTGTCGGTAAAACTGTCAAAAATAAAAAATAAAAAATGAAATGCGTTAGAAATGAGTACATTTCCAGTATTGAAATGTTGACTTACGTCGATTAACGGTCGTTATTAATGTTTAACGGCTCTGCTAACTCCCCGACTTTAAACAAATATGACTCAAGTAGGTCTACCGTCAAAATAAAAAATAAGATACACTTTCGCGAGAATATTAGTCGTGCTGGACCCTCAAACTGGAGACTACTTGTATGAGACCATACTAATGATGACGATGGCGATACTGATATATCTAAATATTTACCCACACTTAATGATGATGATGATGACGATACTGATATATCAAAGTTGTTACCTACCCTTAATGATGATGATGATGACGATACTGATATATCAAAGTATTTACCCATCCTTTATGACGATGATGACGATACTGATATTTCAAAGTATTAACGTCTCACACCACAATTAATTTTCCATAGGGTCCCATTGTAACGTTTTTGTTCGTGGCATAGAGATAAAAAAGATTTTGCAACATGTATTTATGCTTAAATTCTTCATTGATCCAATATCTGCATGTTATTAACTTTTAACAAATATTTACCAGATTGAACTTTTTTTAATTTCATGTTTGCGTGACTCCAGGGAGTACGTTATATGACGTACTCCCTGGTGACACCTATCAACATTTAGACAAAAATACAACCCCGTGGAGATTAGACCCATGATGTGTAAAATGAGGCAGAATAAGCTAGAAATCTTAAATCAACATGCATTTTTCTGTGATCTCTTCCTAAAATGCTGTAGATTTAGAACCTGGTAAAGATAAATCAATGTATCCTGTAAAATGTAGAAAAACGAACTTGTTTTTTTATCTACCTCCTTCATCTGTAGGGCACGAGTATTCAAGGGAGATAATAGTGGTGTGAGTCCTTTACCCACCCTTAATGACGGTGATGACGATACTGATATATCAATATCCACCCTTAATGATGATGATGACAATACTGATATATCAAAGTATTTACCCACCCTTAATGATGATGATGATGACGATACTGATGGACTCACACCACTATTATCTCCCTTGAATACTCCTGCCCTACAGATGAAGGAGGTAGATAAAAAAAACAAATTCGCTTTTCTACATTTTACAGGATACACTGATTTATCTTTCCCAGGTTCTAAATCTACAGCATTTTAGGAAGAGATCCCAGAAAAATGCATGTTGATATAAGATTTCTAGCTAATTCTGCCTCATTTTACACATCATGGGTCTAATCTCCACGGGGTTGTATTTTTGTCTCAATTTTGATAGGTGTCACGCAAACATGAAATTAAAAAAAGTTCAATCTGGTAAATATTCGTTAAAAGGTAATAGCATACAGATATTGGATCAATGAAGAATTTAAGCATAAATACATGTTGCAAAATCTTTTTTATCTCTATGCCACGAACAAAAACATTACAATGGGACCCTATGGAAAATTAATTGTGGTGTGAGACGTGATATATCAAAGTATTTACCCACCCTTAATGATGGTGAAGACGATACTGATATATCAATACCCACCCTTAATGATGATGAAGACGATACTGATATATCAAAGTATTTACCCATCCTTAATGATGATGATGACGATACTGATATATCAAAGTATTTACCCATCCTTAATGATGATGATGACGATACTGATAAATCAAAGTATTTACCCATCCTTAATGATGATGATGACGATACTGATATATCAAAGTATTTACCAATCCTTAATGATGATGATGACGATACTGATATATCAAAGTTTTTACCCACCCTTAATGATGGTGATGACGATACTGATATATCAATACCCACCCTTAATGATGATGATGACATTACTGATATATCAAAGTATTTACCCATCCTTAATGATGATGATGACGATACTGATAAATCAAAGTATTTACCCATCCTTAATGATGATGATGACGATACTGATATATCAAAGTATTTACCCACCCTTAATGATGATGATGACAATACTGATATATCAACACCCACCCTTAAGGCTCACACCTCAAATAATTTTCCCATAGGGTTACTGTACAGTCTTTTCCAACATCTGAGCTTCAAAGCAGGGCAGCAGACATTGTTGTTGGTTTAATATCTTCAGTATAGCCAAGACCAGTAATTTAAAACAATACAATACATAAGTTAGCCAGGTGTTTTTTCCTCGCTCATGTTTATGTGACCCCTATGGAAAATAGAAAAATCATAAACTACTAGCTGAATATGTGGTGCTTAGGTCAAACACTTCTGAAATTTGAATGAAACGTCATATCAACATGGGATTTTCTGTATCATCTGTCTTTTGCACTGCAGATGTATGCTAAAGCAAAGAAAAACCTATTTTTTTTAAATTAAAAATTGTCTAAGATTGAGAAAAAAAGAGAATTATTTTCTGTTTTCCTTTTGTCTCTAGGTCTGTGAGCTTTCATGGGAGATAATAGAGATGTGAGCTCTTAATGATGATGATGACGATACTGATATATCTAAATATTTACCCACCCTTCGTAAGTGCTGGACTGCCAGGATTGTGAAGCTATTATCTCTGTTATCGGGCATGTAATGGATGTCGACACAGTTGTAGATGGTGCTTCTTTCAATGGATGAAAACAAACAAATTAAAATATTATTGTTAATGCTTCAAACAAATGCAATGCTACATACATACAGATAAAGGACCAAGAATATGTATACATATACACAAATCCTAATTATCTACTTTTGTATCTTAACTAATGTTCTTATTTTAAATATATTTTTAAAAAGTTGTGTTTTTTAAATTGTTACATTTTTTGAGAGTTGCTTTCCCCATTATATGAAAATATGAATTGAATTGAATTGAATGTTGTTTAACGGCTCATCAACACAGTATAGGTTATTTAGAGCCGCCCCAGAGAGAGGGGAAGTATACATAGGAATCCGGGAACCTGCCCTACTCTTATTATCGAATAGATTCCTTTGATTCTTTAACGTGCTCGGAGGATAGACCGATACACGGGACCACCCGGTTTACGTCCCCATCCGACGGACGGGGCTAAGGGAAAGTATCTTGCCCAAGAACACACAGACGGAACTCAGTAAAAAACATAACATCAAAGTCCGCTTAAAGATATAAACTTTTTAAAATTGGTAAGTTTATATTTATTATTAGTATACAAGAAAAACATAATAATTTGACCCATTTATTGCAGATTCTCCGTCTATAAGAAAATGTAACATGGATAATCCTAAATTACCTCCCTTTTCATTGAATATATCGTTTGCAATTCAAGTAAAATTGCAATTCAACGTTAACATTAAATATTCGAAAATTTATCTTGCAAACGCATTTGTAGTGGTAATGCTAGTAAACTAATTTTAGCTGGCATATTTGAGAACTAGGAACATCGAAAACAGCACTAATTCGAAATACTAAACCAAATCCTGTATACCCAGTTGTATAAGTGTTGTAACTTATTTTTAAGAAAACACATCGATTTGAAATCTTTAAAATATGTTCATGCAATCGGAGCCGACGATTTTGCAGTGTAACCGTATCTCTAATCAAGCGCGAAATAAACCAAACAGTGAGAACATTATGGACATATTCTAAGGCGGGTATAATTGAATTGAATTGAATGTTGTTTAACGGCTCATCAACACAGTATAGGTTATTTAGAGCCGCCCCAGAGAGAAGGAAAGAAAAATACATAGGATTCCGGGAACCTGCCCTACTCTTATTATCGAATAGATTCCTATGGTTCTTTAACGTGCTCGGAGGATAGACCGATACACGGGACCGCCCGGTTTACGTCCCCATCCGACGGACGAGGCTAAGGAAAAGTGTCTTGCCCAAGAACACGCCGACGGAACACAGTGGCACCACGGAGGATTGAACCCGGGGCCTCCGGTTACAAATCCGCCGCGCTACCGACTGCGCCACGCCAGCCCTATAAGGCGAGTATAAACAGCTCCGATATATACTCCTTTAAATAATTTAAAGACCGCGAGAATATTTCTCCATATGCTTACCAGTGAAACTGACTACATGCCATTTTCAAACGGTTACACATACTGTGTAAGCAATGCTGCATTAAACTGACATTGTCGGGTCTTCTGCATTAAACTGACATTGTCGGGTCTTCTGCATTAAACTGACATTGTCGGGTCTTCTGCATTAAGCTGACATTGTCGGGTCTTCTGCATTAAGCTGACATTGTCGGGTCTTCTGCAGTAGACTGACATTGTCGGGTCTTCTGCATTAAACTGACATTGTCGGGTCTTCTGCATTAAACTGACATTGTCGGGTCTTCTGCATTAAGCTGACATTGTCGGGTCTTCTGCATTAAGCTGACATTGTCGGGTCTTCTGCATTAAGCTGACATTGTCGGGTCTTCTGCATTAAGCTGACATTGTCGGGTCTTCTGCATTAAGCTGACATTGTCGGGTCTTCTGCATTAGACAAAAGAACAAAATGTTGATATACATTATTCAAGTCCGAGCTTTTTGATAACTTCTAAAAATCATTAATTTGACACAAAACAACAATACTAGAAGTTTTAATATTATTTGCCAATTTATTCATTACTTTTAATCACTGCCAAAGGAACAATTGACGCGAAATTTTAATTTCCCCCGAAATTGAAAAACGCTGACTTTTTATCCCATCTAAAGTGAAGTTAATTTTCAAAACCTAGTTGCATATTTGGCACTGCACGCTTATCTGTAGAGTAATTCTAAATAAATGGTGACAGATGTTTATTAAGGAATCAATAGTCAAGAAAATAATACGAAATAACATGTTTTGGTGAAAAAAATGCATTTGATTGAAATTTCAAAATCTCGATTTTCAATTTATTTATTTTTGGTGTAAAATGTTCCCAAAGAATACAGAAACACGAACTAGTTTCCATTTTTGCAATGCAATGTGTACTTAAACTTGTGCGATGATGCAAACTTTAATCTTATGGAAATAAAGAAGGGATGATCCATAAATTATTTTGAGGATAATAGGTGGTCCATGAGAGGTGGACTATTTTGTTTTTGTTTGTATGGTGTTTTACGTCATT
This sequence comes from Cyrtodaria siliqua, assembly GCA_037043455.1. NCBI lineage: Eukaryota > Metazoa > Mollusca > Bivalvia > Adapedonta > Hiatellidae > Cyrtodaria > Cyrtodaria siliqua. The sequence continues at coordinate 32,838 of JAWPHD010012917.1, forward strand.
TTCAACACATGTAAGGTTATATATTAATGTCGATTGTTTTGTGGTGGAGGCAGAAGACCCACTTTTCCTGGGTAGAACCAGTACTGTACATCTCCCGCCATCCGTAAGAATCGACACTTCCTCACTTACAAGTCGAGCTCCCAGTGGGATTCGAACGTGATGTGGACTAGAAGCGTTTCAGTTTCATAGTAAAAGTTGCACATGCAAAATATTGAGACACATGCTACCTTCAGTTTAAATATATTAATGAAACTGTGTTTGTAAAACTCGATGACTCCGCGGTTTTTTGTTGTTAATTTATTAGAATGATTTTTTCGTCATTTTAAGCACGTTTTAGGCCATATATGACGGTCGATTTTTCTGTGGCAGAGGCAGACCACCCTATTTTTGCTGGGAAGTACCCGCCATCCGTAAGTATCGACACTTTCTTCTGGGTAGTACAAGTACTGTATATCTCCCGCCATCCGTAAGAATCGACACTTTCTCCTGGGTAGTACCAGTACTGTGTCCCTCCCTCCTTCCGTAAGTATCGACACTTACAAGTACTGTGTACCTCTCGCCATCCGTAAGTATCGACACTTTCTCCTGGGTAGTACCATTACTGTGTACCTCCCGCCATCCGTAAGAATCGACATTTTCTCCTGGGTAGTACCAGTACTGTATACCTTCCGCCATCCATAAGAATCGACACTTTCTCATGGGTAGTACCAATACTGTGTACCTCCCGCCATCCGTAAGAATCGATATTTTCTCCTGGGTAGTACCAGTACTGTGTATCTCCGGCCATCCGTAAGTATCGACACTTTCTCCAGGGTAGTACCAGTACTGTGTACCTCCCGCCATCCGTAAGTATCGACACTTTCTCCTGGGTAGTACCAGTATTGTATACCTCCCGCCATCCGTAAGTATCGACATCCAGCCATCCGTAAGTATCGACTCTTTCTCCTGGGTAGTACCAGTACTGTATACCTCCCGCCATCCGTAAGTATCGGCACTTTCTCCTGGTTAGTACCAGTACTGTGTACCTCCCGCCATCCGTAAGTATCGACACTTTCTCCTGGGTAGTACCAGAACTGTATACCTCTCACCATCCGTAAGTATCGACACTTTCTCCTGGGCAGTACCAGAACTGTATACCTCCCGCCATCCGTAAGTATCGACACTTTCTCCTGGGTAGTACCAGAACTGTATACCTCCCGCCATCCGTAAGTATCGACACTTTCTCCTGGGTAGTACCAGAACTGTATACCTCCCGCCATCCGTAAGTATCGACACTTTCTCCTGGGTAGTACCAGAACTGTATACCTCCCGCCATCCGTAAGTATCGACTCTTTCTCCTGGGTAGTACCAGTACTGTATACCTCCCGCCATCCGTAAGAATCGACACTTTCTCCTGGGCAGTACCAGTACTGTGTACCTCCCGCCATCCGTAAGTATCGACACTTTCTCCTGGGTAGTACCAGAACTGTATACCTCTCACCATCCGTAAGTATCGACACTTTCTCCTGGGCAGTACCAGAACTGTATACCTCCCGCCATCCGTAAGTATCGACACTTTCTCCTGGGTAGTACCAGAACTGTATACCTCCCGCCATCCGTAAGTATCGACACTTTCTCCTGGGTAGTACCAGAACTGTATACCTCCCGCCATCCGTAAGTATCGACACTTTCTCCTGGGTAGTACCAGAACTGTATACCTCCCGCCATCCGTAAGTATCGACACTTTCTCCTGGGTAGTACCAGAACTGTATACCTCCCGCCATCCGTAAGAATCGACGCTTTCTCCTGGGTAATACCGGTACTGTATACCTCCCGCCATCCGTAAGTATCGACAGTTTCTCCTGGGTAGTACCAGAACTGTATACCTCCCGCCATCCGTAAGTATCGACACTTTCTCCTGGGTAGTACCAGTACTGTATACATCCCACCATCCGTAAGTATCGACACTTTCTCCAGGGTAGTACCGGTACTGTATACCTCCCGCCATCCGTAAGTATCGGCACTTTCTCCTGGGTAGTACCGGTACTGTATACCTCCCGCCATCCGTAAGTATCGACACTTTCTCCTGGGTAGTACCAGTACTGTGTATCTCCCGCCATCCGTAAGAATCGACACTTTCTCCTGGGTAGTACCTGTACTGTATATATCCCGCCATCCGTAAGTATCGACACTTTCTCACTTACAGGTTGAGCTGCTCTGTTTTTAAATTATAAATATTAATTCATACGGGGTTCGTATTTCTACCAGTTGTACATACATTCAATTACAATATATAATTAATTATAGTTTCAATGCATCATATGAATTAAACTTAATAATGTATATAAAAAAATTGCCGAGTCGTCGAATTTTCCGCAGTAAACTATTATTTACAACAGCTTTGATGGTGTTTAGTGAATGTGCACAGTGAATCCCACTATATAATGGTTTTAATTGTAATTGGATTGACCCTACGAATTCTTCCTCACGTCGCCTTAACCTTTGTAAAATGAATTTGTATCATTAGTTTGTCAATCAAAAAAGCAACCAGTCTCTGACAGTTTTTTTTCTGTCATTACCGTTCTGCTTACATTTACTGTTCAATTATTTCATATAAATCATCTAACAGTTACCTTTCTTCACTGCCGATGCCAGTCCGAAATTCAAACAAAGTACACAGCAGACGGTATACATACAATACAAACGCATAATAACGCGTACAATCTCCTTCAAATTTACGTAAATAATAACTTCAAAGTAAGCCGATCAAAATTAATCACAAAGTATCAATAAACTAACACTATTTCATTAATTTTAACATAATAGTTTGAATATGTTTTCACTGATTACACTGTGCGAATAAAAAAATGCTTCGGTCTACTCGCCTCTTCATAACAATGGCCGAACGTCTTTAATTTGAAGGAGGTGATAAGAAGTTAAGACATCTTAATGACCTTCCATTAACACAATCGATTTAAGTATAATAATCAGTTTGAATCGACATTGCCTTGATCTAACTGTTAATCGATAAACAGTCGTACGCTAGATTAATTGGACATTTAAAAAACAAACTGTCCACTTACCCGACTTTTTTTCTTTACTTGTGCACTGAACGATCCGTTTACCGATCTATCAATCCATGTTTATATTTTATTCAGCAAAGTTTCAAAAGGTCGTAATATCCAAATATACAAGACTGACAGCAGGTACTCTGTGAACTGTTTTAATGATCGCCTTGCGTTCTCTCCATAAGATGTGTTAGTGGTCGCTTTGTGTTCTCTCCGTGAGCTGTGTTAATGATCGCTTTGTGTTCTCTCCGTGAGCTGTGTTAATGATCGCTTTGTGTTCTCTCCGTGAGCTGTGTTAATGATCGCTTTGTGTTCTCTCCGTGAGCTGTGTTAATGATCGCTTTGTGTTCTCTCCGTGAGCTGTGTTAATGATCGCTTTGTGTTCTCTCCGTGAGCTGTGTTAATGATCGCTTTGTGTTCTCTCCGTGAATTGTTTTAATCGCCTTGCATCTCTATGTGAGCTGTGTTAATGATCGCTTTGTGTTCTCTCCGTTAGCTGTGTTAATGATCGCTTTGTGTTCTCTCCGTTAGCTGTGTTAATGATCGCCATGCGTTCTCTCAGTGAGCTGTTGTAATGATCGCCATATTATCTCTCCCCGAGCTGTTTTTATGATCGCATCGCGTTCTCTCCACGAGCTGTGATCGCCTTGCGATCTCCCCGTGAGCTGTTTTAATGATCGCCTTGCGTTCTCTCCATGAGTTGTTTTAGTGATCGCCTTGCGATCTCTCCCTAAGCTGTTTTAATGATGCCTTGCGTTCTCTCTATGAGCTGTTTTAATGATCGCCTTATTATCTCTCCGTCAGCTGTTTTAACGACCGCCTTGCGTTCTCTCTGTGAGCTGTTTTCATGATTGTATTGGGTTCTCTCCGTGAGATGTTTTAATGATCGCCTTGTGTTTTTATCGCGAGCTGTTTTAATGATCGCCTTGCGTTCTCTCCATGAGCTGTTTTAATAATCGCCTTGCGTTCTTTCCGTGAGATGTTTAAATGATCGCCTTGCGTTCTCTCCATGAGCTGTTTTAATAATCTCCTTGCGTTCTTTCCGTGAGCTGTTTAATGATCGCATTGCGTTCTCTCCATGAACAGTTTTAATGATCGCCTTGCGTTCTCTCCGGGAGCTGTTTTAATGATCACCTTGCGTTCTCTCCGTGAGCTGTTTTAATGATCGCCTTGCGTTCTATCCGGGAGCTGTTTAAATGATCGCCATGCGATCTCTCCGTGAGCTGTTTTAATATCGCCTTGCGATCTCACCGTGTGGTATTTTAATGATCGCCATGCGATCTCTCCGTGAGGTGTTTTAATGATCGCCTTGCGATCTCTCTGTGAGCTTTGTTCTCTCTGTGTGCTGTTGTAATGATCGCCTTGCATTTTCTCCGTTGCTATTTTAATGATCGTCTTGCGTTCTCTCCGTTAGCTGTTTTAGTGATCGCATTGCCTTGATATTGGGTGTGGGGGTGGGGAGCGGGGAGGTGGCGTCCGTGGCCGAGTGGTTAGTCTATGACTGGACATATCACTTGCCCCTCACCGCAAAGGGAGTGTGGGTCGGAGGTGGCGTCCGTGACCGAGTAGTTAGTCTATGACTTGAAATCACTTGCCTCTTACCGCAAAGGTTTCGGTCCCTCGTGGGACCAGGAATCTTTATGTGAGGAAGCTGGCTTGAGGAACGTCGTGGTTCTACCCGGGTGCAAGCCCGAACATTTACGAAAATTGGCAGGACGGGCACCTGCAGTCTTTCTACACCAGTGGAAGTTGGAAAGTTACCCTATGATCCAATTCAAGTGATAGGCCTATTCTAGACAATTCTTGCTCCGCTGTTAACAAACCGATGCAGTTCGTATGAGCATATATTCATATATCGATCTTGTATTCCCTATACTGCGACAACTCAACGTGTCAAATGTCCATTGGCTATGAATGAAGACTCATTTATCTTAAAAATTGAAAAGTTATATGATTTATTTACTTTATAAATGACAGACAATGGCTAAATGGTGATACTCGACTTTTAAGTGAGGAAGTGTCGATTCTTACGTGTGGCGGGATGTGTACAGTACTGGTTCCTCCCAGGAAAAGTGGGTGTTCTGACAATCGACCGTCATATATAACCTTACATGTGTTGAAAATGGAAAAGCGTGCTTTTTGTATTACAAGTAAGGCATGGAAACGTTTTTTTGACGGCACAAAACCAATGCAATCGTGAAATTCTTCGGGTAATGCCGCGAAGTAGTGTACGAGATGTTGCGAATGAAATTACGCCTTAGTTCAAATGATGTTTAACCCAAAATAATAGAAAAAAATAATACTTTGTTCAAATATTGTTTGTGTAGATATACCTAGTCATATCTTTCTCTGTTGCGTCAACAAATTACACACAATCATGGTAGATGAATATTAAGTCAACAATAATTTAAAAATCAAAATGAAGCAAACACGCATTAAAATATCTTAAAGAGTTTAGTTTATATCAATAATATGCACTTACAATGATGATTGTAGAAGTTAATGTACAGTTAATGATATAGTCCTTCTAAAGGTTTTTTAGCAAAGAACTGACATCCAGTCTATTGGTTGTGTTGTTGTATTTGTGTAAACAATCTCTTTGACTGCATATTGGAGGTATTCTTAAAAGGTCGTAATTGAAATAAAATGTCATCCATTATGAATATACATTTATTGAGGATACGCCCACTTGTTGAGGACAGGAAGAGGAGCTCGGGTATTTCTTATTGTATATTTATATTTTATCTACAATGTTTTTATATATCTTATATTATCGAAATAACACATACACACGTTTTTTTTTAATCATACTCTTTTCTTTTGATAATAAGACACTTTTAAAGGGACACGCGGCAATCTTCACTGTTATCAAGCATTCAAATCAGCTTCTCGATTTATTAATCCAGTATCACCAGCTTGCATATCATTAAATAAAATATTGAGTTTCCGTTTTTCCTTCTTATTTTACCATAGGTTTAAATATATTATTAGTGTAGTATAATCAACAGTTCGCAATATGCAAACACGATTTGCTTTTGATTGAAAAAAATGCAAGATTAATTTGTAGGAAAACTAACTGACGCCGTGAGTTTTACATAAATCAAGACTACCTTGTGTCTAAGTCACGGAGTAATAGAGTAGAGAGGACCTAACTGAGGTTTTACAATACCGAACTATCAAATGTACAAAATACAACAACTTTCAAACACGTTAATCTACGAATTTTGCCAGTTTGAAAACAGAACATGACATAAACGTGGACAAATCAAGTCTTATTCGGGTAGTGCAGTAGGCAGCGTTCTCGCCATCCGGTTTTGATTACCCGTCTCGACGTTGAAAGTGAAAAGGGAATGGTGATCACTAACCCGGTCACGTGGGGTTTCTCCGGGGTTTCCTCCCACATCAATGCGTTGTCAACCACGCCACCGAAATGCTTTTTTTTTAAACTTTGAATATTTTTTCATGATCAATGTAAAATAAATAAAGTTTTATAATTGTTTTGAGTGTGGAAGAAAGCCGTGGTGCATTATGCCCAAATATGCGCCCATCCTTATGGGGTCCCGCGTTGTCCGTCGTCCGCCCGTCGTTAATTTTTGCCTTGTGAATACGATATGGACTTCATTACACTAATGGCAGAGTGAGATATATTAAATATGCAAAACTTGATTTTTTCGTACAACTTTCATATTTGACAGTTTCTTTAACCATGACTTTACAAGCAGAGTTATAGAAAGTTCAAACATGACTGATTGTTTGACAGGTCTGACTGATGGTTGTTATGCAGGAGACATATCTTACGCGCCAAACCACCATACGGCATGCGGGCTCTTGCTAAAAGATCACCTCATGAAATTGCAAAACTGTAATTATAATAATCCTACAACTTATACTTGTCTCATGCTGGATTAGCGTGTATGTTGTATAACCATGGACGGACTATGAGTTGATCTACCTAATACTTATATTGTCTCGTAGTAGATTATGTTTGTTTATATTGTGTTTTACGTATTAGTTGGAGGATATGAAGTGAAATTTTAACAACTAAGAAACCCCAAGGGAAGGAGCGCAGCGACTGACGCATATGGCAATGACGGGAATCGAACCCACGACTTTTGGATCATGGGTCCAACGCTCTACCACTAGACCACAGCGCTCCACGTTCTATTGTACCGTATTAGATATTAGATTCTGAATCCTATATTTTTTTTTCATGTTATATCTCTTTTTTTCCCCTTCTTTTTCATATTAATTCATAAATTAATGAACCCGTACTAATCTTGTTATTGTGGTCAAATTATATTTGTAAAATGTATGTTTATATAATGAAAAACTATGTAATAGTTTAAGTCAATAACATTTCTTCTTCTTCTTCTATAATGTTGTGCACATTATCTCTGTTAACAATTACTTTAATTAACTGTATGAGTTATACATTTATAAGCATTTTGAATACGCGGATTGACAAATGGTGTGAAAATAATAATATCATATTCGGTTTTAGAAAGCGGAGGTCAACAAAGATCCAATAATTATTTTACATAGCATTATAAGCAACATTAAAAATGACGACAACAACAAAAACTTGTAAGTCAATGGAAATACGTTGTAGTTAAAACTATGTAAATGTGGTGTTAACGGAAAGATAAATAGATCCATGTATGATACAGTTAAAGGCACTAACCCCACCCACCCCCCTCCCTCGCGTCTCTCTCCCCTCACCCCATCCCCCACAAATAATGGCACAATTACTCTACAAAATTATTTATCCAAACCCTATCCAGGTGTTCAGGTAATAACATTTTTTATATGTACCGATTAAAAGTATGGGTTTATTCACAGGTACTTAAAATACTGAAATTGAATATGCGTAAAATGAGTTATGAGTTGGTAACCCTTAATTCGACGTTCAAGTTTGGATTCTCAAAATATGTATGTTGTATATACCACTGGTTGTCGGTAGGTTTAGACATGGTGTACTAAGTTTGCCTGTTGATGGCGGGGTAGGGACTTTACAGCATGTGTTTCAAGTCATGTGGAAATTATTCAGATTCTATTTTATTTTTCTATCAGTCTGAAGCAAGGGGACATTGTATCGATTATATTTTCTTTGTTTATAGAAGATTTTGAGCAGTTTTTATTAAACATAATCTATAGTGGGTTATCTCATAATACGGAATACATATGTAATACTGTTACCTTGTGCAGATATGGCTTTACTGGGTTTAAGCCCAGATGACCTTCAACACAGTTTATTTAATATACTCATATGCATATTGTGAATCCTGTGGTCTTGAAGTAATTACTGAAAAGACAAAAATAGTTGTCTTTCGTACTTAAAGAATATGAAAAGTGGTATTATAATGGCCGCTTATTAGATGTCGTCGACGATTTTAATTATTTATATGTGGGTCTTAATTATACTGGCTCTTTTTCGCTAAATCAAAATTTCTTTGTGGAAATGCCTTAAAACTGTGACGGACCGTACTTGCTCACTGTAGCGGGTTTTACATGCTCCTATGACGGGTCTTACTTGCTCATTGTGACGAGCCTTACTTGCTCATTGTAGCGGGTTTTACATACATGCCCTCATGACGGGCCTTATTTGCTCATTGTTACGGGTTTTACATGCCCCCGCCCTTATGACGGGCCTTACTTGTTAACCGTGACGGGTTTTACATGCCCCTATGACGGGCCTTACTTGCTCACTGTAGCGGGTTTTACATGCCTTTATACGGGCCTTATTTGCTCATTGTGACGGATTTTCATGCCCCTATGACGGGCCTTACTTGCTCACTGTAGCGGGTTTTACATGCCCTTATGACGGGCTTTACTTGCTCACTGTCACGGGTTTTACATGCCCCTATGATGGGCCTTACTTGCTCACCGTGACGGGTTTTACATGCCCCTATGACGGGCCTTATTTGCTCACTGTAGCGGGTTTTACATGCCCTTATGACGGGCCTTATTTGCTCACTGTAGCGGGTTTTACATGCCCTTATGACGGGCCTTACTTGCTCACTGTAGCGGGTTTTACATGCCCCTATGACGGGCTTTACTTGTTCACCGTGACGGGTTTTACATGCCCCTATGACGGGCCTTACTTGCTCATTGTGACGGGTTTTACATGCCCCTATGACGGGCCTTACTTGCTCATTGTGACGGGTTTTACATGCCCCTATGACGGGCCTTACTTGCACATTGTGACGGGTTTTACATGCCCATATGACGGGCTTTACTTGTTCACCATGACGGGTTTTACATGCCACTATGACGGGCCTTACTTGCTCACCGTGATGGGGTTTACATGCCCATATGGCGGGCCTTACTTGCTCACCGTGATGGGTTTTACATGCCCCTATGGCGGGCCTTACTTGCTCACCGTGATGGGTTTTACATGCCCCTATGACGGGCCTTACTTGCTCACCGTGATGGGTTTTACATGCCCCTATGACGGACCTTACTTGCCCACTGTGACGGGGCTTACATGGTAACTGTGACAGGCCTTACATGGTAACTGTGACAGGCCCTACATACCCACTGTGATGGGCCTTATATGTCCCCATATGACGGGCCTTACATGGTCATTGTGACGGGCATTACATGCCACTTTGACGGGCCTTACACGCTTACGATTAGTCTTTTTTTTATAAAGCAAAACTTACTATATACATACAAATCGATATATGATTGATTTCATTGGAAAATATCTCGTTTTTTTCCCTTCATAAAAACGAATATGTAAAATCAAACACGACGTAGTAGGATTACCATGGGCAGATGTTTTGTATTTGTTGTGATATTGTTAGTTCAAATAAATTTTTCAGAGAAATATGGTATGTATGTCTTTTAAGATATTAATTTGCAGGAAATATATCATTAACTTAATATATTCATTAATGAACATATATTTATACATTTCTTGATGCACTAAAATTTATTAATTTGCAAGTTGAAGCAAGTCACTTTGGATAAATCATTTCTTGATAATTAATCAAATTATCGATACATATTAGTATTGTGTTTTGACATTAATGGGTTCGTTTTAATTAATATTGTCGCTGTAATATATTTATTGTAGCTGTAATACATTTATTGTCGCTGTAATACATTTATTGTCGCTGTAATACATTTATACATTTATTGTCGCTGTAATACATTTATTGTCGCTGTAATACATTTATTGGCGCATTTATTGTCGCTGTAATATAATCAAGTATTTTCCTCGTTTTATACTTATTTTGATCGCGTTTGTCCTATTTGAGACTGTAACATGTTTAAACGATTTCATTTCGCGAGATCAAGATTAAAGTCCGAGAGAAGAGTAATAGATTGACTTTCTAAAACAGGTTTTTGATCTTAATGATAAATAGCTTCAAGTGTAGTGTGTAAATACCCAAATTTTGGATATCGGTTTTTTCTTCTCTTTTTGTTTGTGTTATTTGCTTCCATGGCATTCCCTTTTCAGTAGTTATTTGCCTGTCAGGAACAATTAATTAATGAATGAATATTGTTTTAAGGCACGTCAACACATAAATAGGTCATATTGTGCGCAAAAACTGATTAAAGATGAAGAAATGAAGTAGTAATTAAAACTATTTATGTAAATACACAAAGACAAAACCACTTACAAATATGGGATGATATGGGAAAAGTAATAACTATCTATATGTAGACTCGATAACACCGAGTCTAATACTTTCTTCTATTGCTTCCCAACGGTTTAATATTATGAATAGAACTGAATTAAAAATAAATTATGCATTTCAGTATTTTTATACGATGGTTTTAGTATCACTCTTTACGGCTTAACACGTTCAACAAATCGAGAATATCTGTTTGTTTGAATTGGAATTAATATCTATTTTCATCGAGAAGTGAGAAAACTTATAATTTTACTAATATTTAGCACTAGTGAACATATTTGAGTTTTCTCACTATTTTCAGGACAAATCAATTCAGCAGGCCGTATTTTTTATTATTTTATACCCTCGGTTTCTGTGCTAATGACATTTTCGGCGACGTTATCTTCTCATTTTGGCGAAATTGTCATTTTAGTTTGTTAGTGGATATAGCAATGCGGGGATCTGTCCAGTTTTATTGTGATGACAATAGGGTATGGTTTGGTCCCTAGAACCTGGTATAAACTTCCAGCGGCCTTTTTTTGTCACTGACCGTTCCAACAAGTGATGTCGCATTTTTTGCATTTTCCTTGCAATTGTTGTTTGTTTCTATGCGTTGTTTTGGTTGTCGGTGAATGCTACATTTCCTTTTCGACTTTTTTTTATCTACTTAAACTGACCATAACCTTCAAAATGCTTAAGAAATCAAACATTCTACAACTCATTTTAGTAGTTTTTATAAATCCAATATTGTAACATTCATCCAACTTTCCGATTTGTTTTTATTTTAAAAGGTACTGACATCAAATTCTAAAACACTCGGTCCGATTTTCAAAAAAAACACCAAAACACACACACACACACACACACACACACGCGCACGCACTCACGCACGCACGCACGCACGCGCACGCACACACACACACACACACACAAAACACACTGAAACTCATCATATACCTACCATGAACTCCTGTTCTTAATTAGAATATAAAGCTAATGAAGGAGTATTTATAACCAATGAAATAAGATTAAGCGTTAGTTTCTTTTAAACAAACTTGTCGTTGAATCCTACGATGAAAATTTATTACATGTTTACCATAAAGATATAAAATATACTTAGTCGAAGTAGAAAGTGTGCATTCAAATTTGCATAATCAATATTAGATTGCTGTAAACTTTTACGTCATAAATGTATTCAAACTGCCTAACAACTTTATGCTGGAGACGAAGTTAAAAGTTTGTCATTCGTGAGAAATTCCAGATAATCTGCAATTAACAATTAACAAGATGACAGTTATCTTGCGTTTCTCATTCAACCCCATGCATTTTCGTTCAACTAAAAAAAAATATGTTTTGCTCTTTTTTTTGCTTGGAGGAACTCAAACTCTGTTAGTGAGGAACGTTTACTATCACTACTTTATGCATACATATATTTTGTATATTTTAAAAACTTGCTTTGCAAAACATGTCATTGCAACTTTCTGAATATTTCCGAAAACAGATGTGCACACTTTTGTTTCTTCATTCAGTATAGTTTACTGGGCCCGTATTCATAAAGCAACTTAAGTCAAACATATATTAAGTGAAAATGTAAGATTTTTTACATATGTTCAAGTATCATTATTCACCTCTTAGCGACACTAACGAGCATCTATTTTAAGATAATTATTTAGCTGTGTGTTTTATAAATCCATAGCATTACTAAAAATATAAAGAAGGATATATATTTTTTTATTTGTTTTTATATAAATTTTTGCTAAGAAGCTTTATGAATACAGACCTCGTATTATAAATATATTTACGTAGGATTAATTTGACAAGTTAATATGTTAATATCAGTATGGAAGAGTAAGGATTTTGCACATGAATCCCGGAACTCGCGGCATCCCGATAGATTTCCTACATATTAATTATTAGAATAGTTTAAAGGGGGTACATCAGGATTTTCCCAGAAATATCTTAAATTATAAAAATGTTCCAATTCATGATAAAATACTTATATCCATCAACATATGATGTTCGAACCATATTGCTAAGGTTTAAATTTTAAATACACCATATAGCTAGGACGGAATCGGGCATAAAATGCTGAAATTAACCCTGGTGCGTCACCTAGGATAGCACGTATTACTGTACAGAATTAATTTCCTTATAACTAAGGGGTCATTTTTAGCATCATTCATTATGTTTAGGCGCTTTAAAATAGAAAATATCATTATTTGTCAATTTTAAGTCGGACCCCTAGACCCCTTTGAAAAGCCTGATGTACTCCCTTTAAAGCAAATTGTTTTTGTATATTACAAACACATCAATAGCATGTTTAACCTACATAGAATAACGAAGAAAATTTGAAAATTCAACATTTTATTTTTTATTTTATTTTAAGCAGGTTTGAAGTCAAAATGATTCGTTTAATAAATCGAGATGATAATTTTAATGCTTGATCATTTGAGATTGCCATGTGTCCCATTCTAACAGTTCAGTGTTTTTTGTGTCACCGATTAATTCAATGCTGCGACATTTATGTTAAAGGGACACACGGCAATCTTGGGTTGTATATAAAGCATTAAAATCAGCACATCGCTTAATTATGGTGGCATATAACTGCCGTCGAGATAATTTAGTCGCGATACTTTTTTCAGCTATTAAGACGACTTTTAAGCCCTTATAAGTCGACTTATAAGAACAAAGTCTAGGTATCACGACAAACTTTAACCATGAAGTCATGATAATGCTCTAAAGTGACATGCTCGATTAATATGTCACGTTAGTTTTTAATCTTCGGATCACTCGGATTTTAAGGGAGGGGATAGACGTGTGTGTGTGTGTGTGTGTAATTCTAAGGTTTATAGTCCGTCCGCCAACGAACACGTCAGGGTGGGAGGGGATAGACTGATTTACTGCGCATGTCCCGTTTCACTCGATGCTGTGTAGCAGTCTAACTTGATTGTCATTCCAGAGCATTATCGCGACTTTACGGCGAGTTAGCAAAGAAATTTGTCACGATACTTTTTGGAGTAGTTTTTCTTATAAGTCGACTTATACGGGCTTAAAAGTCGTCCTAGTAGCTGAACAAAGTATCGCGACTAAATTATCACAACGGCAGTTATATGCGACCATACTTTATTAATCCTGCAACATTCTGACTTTAAAACTGCTTGCATATATATAATTAAATAAAAAAAAGAAGAGATTTCAGTTGTCTTCGTTATTCTAACAAATGTTTAGATATATTATTGGTGGAATATAATATACAGTTATTGATATGTAAAAACAATTTGCCTTGAACTATTCAAATAATTAACACTACTGATTGAACACATGCAAATTATGTACGAAAACTAACGGGAGTTTAAAAAAAAAGAAAAGAAGATTGCCATGTGTCCCTTTAATGGCCCCTATTTTTCACTTCTTTAGATGTTTTGTTGGTATGTGTAATAAACATGTTTTCAGAATTGTCAGTGGTGTGGCTGCCGTGGGTAAGACATATGTTATACTCATATTATATACATGAGCATCTCTGTGTTCGACTTGTATCGACTATACATGGTTCCTAGTTTGTTAGAGTAAACATCTGATGGTGATTTTTTATTTGAAATGTCCCGTTTAATTTGGATGACAATATGGTAAAAGTGAGATTTGATGGTTTAAACCACACACGGCCTTTTCGCCACTGACCGTTTCAAAACGAAACCCTTTTATGTTTGCCATGTCGTCAACTTTGCTTCGATTAATCTAAATAACCTCATATGATTATTGACATGTATTCTAGCAGTTCCCTTTTTTTCCTTATTCATTGCAGATTATCACATTTACATGCAACATCAACTCAACTCATCTTAATAAAACGTTTTGTTATCTAACACCAAAATACAAGCAGCTAAAACTTTAATTTTTGAAAGTATTTTGAAACTTTGCAATACCACCAGGCTTCAGAAAAGAGGAACATTCACTCAAATATTAACATAATTTTGCTAAATCAAGCATTGTCACGACATAAACCTTTAAATGGCAAATTGACATTTAAGGATGACACATACAGCCGTCAATATAATTATCTACCCAAATCTATATAATTATATGAAAGAAAAAAGTCAATAACATTTAAAAAAAAAAAATCAAATTCCGATAGCTTTAATTGACACAAACCCGGGTATTACATCTTACAGGCGATATACTTGATGATAAAAGTTGCGGGTACATGAACAATTAGCACTTTATTATGAGGATGTTAATATGACAAAATGGGCCCTCAATTGAGTTTAAGTAAATAATGATATTGAAAACAGTCAGCGGGGGATCAGTAGGAATCGGATCAATCACCACAGACAATGAAGTGCAAAAAGGTAATTTAAGTTAAAGGGAAATTGCTTTTAATGTTTCAGAAAAACTGAAACAGCGGTGTCCCGAAATTAACATGAACAAACATAACACATGTTGATGATACCGCTGCTCATATGTATGAACCTAAATGAAATAAATAAGTTGAAGTTGGCAAAGAGCTGGCGCATTTTTTCAAGTCCGTATAGAAAAAAAACGCTAAGATATAATTAGACTAGTACATGCGAACACAATTAATTGCAAACGTCAGGCCTATCATATCCATTTAAAGTTCCGGAGAACGTCCGTTCAAAAACCACATCATTACAAATCCGTAACAAAAAACTTGGCATACAAATCGAATAGGAAAGGTCTCACACCTATATTATATCTCCTGAAAGCTCACGGAACTTAACACAGAAAAATAGTTTTCTCCATTTTAGGCAATTTTTTATTTAAAAACAGGGGTTGCATTTCTTTAGCATACATCTGCAGTGAAAAAGACAGATGATACAGAATGCTGATATACAATGTTGATATGAGGTTTCATTCAAATTTTAGAAGTGTTTGACGGAAGTACCACATATTCACCTAGATAGTGTATGAATTTTGTATTTTCCATAAATAGAGTTCACATAATCATGAGCGAGAAAAAAATGTATGTATGTTATTGTTTTAAATTACTCTGGTCCTGGCTATGCTGAAGGTATTAAACCAACCACAATGTGTGCTGCCAAACGTTGAAGCTCAGATGTTGGAAAAGGCTGTACAGTAACCCTATGGGAAAATTAATTGTGATGTGAGACCGAAATATATCATTCGCCTAAGACAGTCATATTGTCTGTTACAAGACGTCAGCTATGTTACGCGGCTGTTCACGTCGTTCATTACAAATAATGCGACACATCTAACCAAATTTAGCAATTTATATTATATATGATTTAAAGGAAGATTTCAAATGAATGATACTGTTTTAAAAAGCCTGTTTGAATGTTTGTCTGGGCGAGCAATTCATTATAGTTCACTTCAATAGTACAATAGCCCAATACGGAAAATCTATCCGGGATTTTCGGGACTAGGCCTAGTGTCCAATAAAAAAATATCGAGACTCTTCCAGTTTAAAGTGTTAAATACCGAGATATATTGTACAATAACAATCCTTATTGGACAGTGTCGCAAGATGACCATAGTGGTTGGGGCTAACTAAGGAAAGAATCAATGACGGTAAATGCATTTACATAAGTTTAATACAACTTTTAAAATATGTTAAATATATATACAATTATCAAGAAAAACAAGGAATACACAGATGAAATATGAAAAGACTGTTCTCATGAACGTTTAAGACGTTCTTAGTATTATCACAAATACTGAAAGTGTCAACTGACTATATATGACACTAAAGTGTTGTTAATGTTATAACAATGTTGATGTGCACAAGAATTATGATCTAGCGCGATGAATGTGATGCACGAGAGCTCATGAAGATGATGATGCGCGAATCCAATGGGTGATTGTCATCAAATGCCTTCTATAAGGGTTGATGACGCGATATATATGATAATTAACCTCCACCGAGGTTGTGAATGACGTTCCTCCAGTGAGGCCTGATAACGGGCCCACCTCTTGTCCCGGGGGTTGTTGATTCTATAACCTGGCAATGTTGTCCAGGTACGGGGACCGTCTCCACCGCTCGTTACGTTATGCGTTGATTCATGTGTCGAATCACCTAGAGGGCCTGCTTAGCTCCACTCCGGGAGGCTTATCTCAACTCCGGAAGGTTTAGGCACATATTGCCTGTGAATTTCGCTGTTTCCAACTTCTGCCCAAACAAAGCAACTGCCATGACTGGAGAACAATGCATTTTATAACCAAAGTTCAGCCCAAAACATTACTTCCCACGTTCATTCCGTGATACACGTGGCTAAATGCGCAGTATTAAAATTCTACACGAAAGGACACTTACACTCGCAGGTTGATCTGGGTTTACAAGGGACGCACATGTTATTATAGTCGTGCTTATCGGGTTAAGGGTTAAGCCAGTGCCGGGGAATAATAATTGTTGCACCCTACATTAACTCTCATGAACAGGCTCAGTAAAGCCGAGTCTGCTACTTTTCTCTCTCGCTTGTGTTCGTTGCTTCAATGGGATCCCCTTTTCAGTATTTACTGATAAGTTATAGAAATATAAACAATAGAAAATGTTACGTTGATGTTTCGTTTCGTTACATGAAGCAATATGAATTCATCGTTTTGCTAGAGAATTTTTTTTATGGTGTTTTACTTCATTTTCAACACATGTAAGGTTACATATCAATTATTTTTGTGGTTGAGGCAGACCACCCATTTTTTCTTATAGAACCAGTACTGTACATCTCCCGCCATCCGTAAGAATCGACATTTCCTCACTTACAAGTTGAGCTCGACCACGGAGACGCTTAGAAAAGCAGAATATAGATGTTATTGCACCTGTGTTCTGAAACATCCTAAGGTATCCTAAGACAGTGTGTCCTTAAGAATAATTTTTGAAATTTAAAAAAAAATGCCTCTTAAATAACTCGTTCACGAGAACTGATTGAACTTAAATGAAAAACATTGCCACATAGACTTCCTTTCAAATTTTATAAAATGTTAACCTACATCTAGTAGACCAATGATTAAGTAAACATCGGATGAAGAATATGAAGAGAATACAAATTAATTGAGTTTGTGTATATCTGAAATACGCCCGGTAAAAGCAGCTTATGATAAGAGATAATATACAGCCATCGAAGGCTTCTCTAGCGACCACTTACGCTGACATCAAGTGTGTGGGGTTATTTTGTATAAGCGACGTCAAATGTGTCATTTAACTTAATTTAAATAAGTGTCATCCAGCAAACCAGACAATAGTATAATTATAAGCCACTTCAAACCAGTGAAGTAACAAGAGCTTATTACTTCACTGTTTAACCAACATAATGACTACACTATAATAGGCTCATGTTTATTTGTTTTCTCAAGTTTTCTCAAGTAAACGATACATAGATTTATAAAAGAGAACATTTTCAAAGCTATTCCCTTTTTCATACATTTTTTTTACAGGTCTGCTTTATAAAACATGGATACATTTCCTAACATAAAGACCAACTACCACGTTAAGAATATCAAAACTTCAGGTTTTGTAATAATAAATTGTTTTTGCACTGATAATGTATTATCAGATGAAATATTGCAACATAGTATGTAATGTAAAATAAAATTACATCTGTGCTGCTGAAAATGTGTATTATCAGTGAAATACATATTGATAAATGGTTTCAATGAACATACACAAGGGAGAAAGGTAGCAGACTCGGGTTTATTAAGAATGTCCATGAGCAACACCCCTGTCACGCCTTATCACCGGATTAAGCAATATTCTAAAGCCATACATAATTAGGTTCGAAGATATTAAACTACTAAAGAAAGTAATAACACTACTCATTTGAGGTTGGAGCTAAATTGTACTGCCGTCACAAAACATTAAACGAACTTTATTAAAGATGAATGGCCACCGTTTTTTTAGTATTATCAAGTAACAAATTTAACTCTTAAACATCATATATTGACATCGTTATTGCTACGATGAATTTGACACGCTGCATGTCATTTTCCGATGAATAATATTACCTTCGGAATACCTCTTAATCTAATTTAAAGCCACAAGAAGTGGGGCTCGAAGACCTCAAGGGAACAGGAGTAATAACACTACTGATTCGTAGTAAAAGTAAGAGTGAGAATGGGCACGATTGAGGTCACAGGTATCTGTATCAGTTTTGGGAACTAAAAAAAATCGTTCATGTTATTTGTTGAAAACAATTTTTTTTTAAGTTTTCCAGAAAAAAATTCGTATTTTTTTATATATTATTTGCGGTTCCAGTGCCAGTGGATACATTATACAAGCATTATCAATTGAAGTATAATACAAAAGCAATATTTACCATTCATTGATTGAAGAACTAATTTCGTTGTTTTAAAGAAACTACCCTGCCAAATAGCGACACAATTACGCTACAAAACCATTTATCAAAGCTCTATCCAAGTGTTCAGGTCATATAAGAATGAAGAAGCACTTTATTTCAAAATCAGTAAGTACGGTGTCCGGTTGGGGCCAGATACAATGTCGCATTGTCGAAGGCCACAATGCGACACCCGACAATGCGACATCGCGACATTGCGATACGACAATGTGACATCGCGATACGACAACTCGACATTGCGATACAACAATGCGACATTGCGATACGACATAGCGACATTGCGATTATGTGACACCCGACAACACGAATCGCGACATCGCGACATTGCGATAAGACATCACGACATAATTGTTGCGATGTCTTATCGCAAAGTCGCGATGTCGTATCGCAATGTCGAGTTGTCGTATTATCGTGCGCGACAATGCGATGCCGACTATGAGACATCGCGACATCGCGATACGACATCGCGACATTTCGACACGTCATCACGACATAATTATCGCAATGTCGCGATGTCATATCGCAATATCGAGTTGTCGTATCGCAATGTCGCACTGTCGTATCGTGATGTCGCGATGTTACGGACACCGTAATATATAGTAAAAATTGGGACATACATGAACATGTCTACGGTGTTCGGTTGGGGCCAGATACCATGTCGCATTGTCGTGGGCCACAATGCGACACCCGACAATGCGACCCCACGACATTGCGATACGACAATGCGACATTGCGATACGACAACTCGACATTGCGATACGACAACGCGACAGTGCGATACGACATCGTGACATAATTGTTGCGATGTCGTATCGCAATGTCGTGATGTCGTATCGCATTGTCACAATGTCGCATTGTCGGGTTTCGCATTGTCGCCCACGACAAATGCGACATTCTTCCAGTTGTCGTAATGTCGTATTGTCACGATGTCGACATTACGACAATTAAAAGAATGTCATGTTGTCGTGGGCAACATTACGACAATGTGACATAATGTCACGTTGTCGTGCGCGACAATGCGACACCCGACAATGCGACAACGCGACATTGCGATACGACATCGTGACATTGCGATACGACATCGTGACTATTATGTTGTCGTGATGTCGTATCGCAATATCGTGATGTCGTATCGTGATGTCGAGTTGTCGTATCGCAATGTCGAATTGTCGTATAGCGATGTCGCGATGGCGCGTTGTCGGGCGTCGCATTGTCGCCAACGACACTGCGACATTGTATCTGGCCCCGACCGGACACCGTAGAAAACCATATTCTTGCATTATGTCGTATTGTCGTAATGTCGCCCACGACAACGCGACATTTTTTCAATTTTCGTATTGTCGCCAACGACATCGTGTCATCGCGACATTACAACAATTGAAAGTATGTCGCGTTGTCGTTGGCGACATTACGACAATTGAAAGAATGTTGCATTGTCGTGGGCGACATTACGACAATGAGTCATTATGTCGCGTTGTCGTGCGTGACAATGCGACGCTCGATAACACGACATCGCGACATTGTGACATTGCGACATTGCGATACGACATCACGACATAACTGTCGCGATGTCGTATCGCAATGTCGCGATATCGTATCGCAATGTCGAGTTATCGTATCGCAATGTCGCATTGTCGTATAGCGATGTCGCGTTGTCGGGCGTCGCATTGTCGCCCAAGACACTGCGACATTGTATCTGGCCCTAACCGGACACCGTAGAAAACCATATTCTTGCTGTGCACATATAAGCACATAAACACCCAATTCAAACAGGATCAAGATTTTCAAACGTGGCTTAACACCACACCACACACATTTACATACGAATAAATAAAAAGAAAACGAGTAAAATTACAAACAATTATACATGACTATACGGCAAATTTATACACAATTATACATGACTATTTGGCAAAATTACACACAATACTACAACTGAATCATGGAATTACAAATAATTGAGACATGGAATTTCAAATGCATCAGATCAATTCATTGTTAATGTGTTTCTTATTTCAAATGATTTAAAAATATACTCACTTTTTAATTTCCTTTTAATTTTTGCTGTAAAAAAGTTCTTTTAATTTGAACATGCTTGGTCGATTCCAAAAATACTTTTTAATAAAAAGTTTGCATATTGTAATTAGAACATTAAAGAGGTAATTTCAAACAGGTTATGTATTTTTTTTTAGTAAAACATGTTTTTAAACGTGTTTTATTGTCGAAATATTCGTTATAAAATCCTGCTTATGTAAGTTTTTCCATCGCTTAATGGACTTAAGGTGGCACCACGTAATGGTTTGCAATGTGAAATCCCCACACTTCACAAGCATAATTGAAAATGGGCAACACAAGCTTATCAAATAGTTCCAGTCTATGAGTTATTGAAATAACTGTAAATTTTAAAAGATACTTATTTAGTTTGAATATTGCTTTTTGTGCTTTACCAGCTAACATTAATTGCGTTTCACTGAAAGAATCGCCTTGGGTAAATCAATTCCAAGGTAGGTAAGCGAGTTAACTATTTCAATTTGTACGTCATCGAAAAGAAAATTTAAATTACGTGGTAATATTGAAGCTTTTCTGAAAACATTTTTTGTTTTTTTAACATTCACTTTTAACTTCCATCTCTCGCAGTATTCAGATAAAATATCAAGACCTTTTTGAAGAGCTTCGGCGCTTTCTGAGAAAATATCAATGTCATCAGCATATAAGAGAAGAAATATTTTTTTCATGTATACATCAATACCATCAAATTTATTTAAAATGAAATATTCCTTAACATAGAGAAAAGAAAAGGAGATAAACACTCTCCTTGACGTACTTCAAACATACAGTTAAACTCGTTGCTATTATATTTAACTCGTGACCTCATTAATAATAGTATACATGCTTTTAACTACATTTAACATTTGACCTCACACCCCCAGTTGTATTAGTTTATACCACATTGTTTCTGTCTATATAATCAAATGCTTTGCTAAAATCAATAAAACTACAATACGTTTTCTTACCACTATTTATCATATGTGTAATAAGCCCACGAAGAACAAATATATTATCAGTTGTACTCATTCCAGTGCGAAAGCCTGCACGAGCTTCGATATATACATTGTAACTTTCAGCCCAATATTTAATAGTCTCGTAAATAATTTACGTAGCGTACTTAATAATGTAATTCCTCTATAATTATCTTTGTCATTAATTGAACATTTCTTATGCAGTGAAATAACATATATTCCTGACCACGACTCAGGAAAAATACCTGTGTTCAATATAGTTTTAAATAATGTGTATAAATACGGTAATAACTGTTGGACACCGTGCACAAACTATGCATTTAAAAGACAATCCGGACCAGCACTTTTACCATTTTTAAGCTGTCTAATAGCTTTTAATATGTCTTCATTACTTATATCTACATCAAGTTCACTGAACATAACTTGGAATTCGCCATTTACAAAACGTTCATTTAAATACAAGACATCTTCATCAGGTTGGGAAAATGGATCATCGGGATTATTGACAGATTCAAAACATTGTTCAAAAGCAGACAACGATAATTTGAACATTTTATATGCGATGCCTCTCTCAGCATTTTCCAATATAGTTTCGCATTCTTATGCCTGTATGTTTCCAATTTTTATTTTGTTAATTTTTATAATCCCGCCTACATCTTTTCAACATAGTTTTAATTCAGAGCGTGATCTAGCAAGTAAACTTTTTTTTTCATCCGACTGACATTGTATATAACAATGTAAACGAAAATGAAAAACATTCTCAGGTCTTCACAAATTTCATTAAACCAAGCATTCGTTTGTTTACGTTTACTTGTATCTGTATCATTATTGTGAAATATCTTTTTTTCTAAATAAAGGGTTTATTACACTATTCATTAAATTAGAGAAATCCTGTAAGCCGGTTTCAATATCATTTGTAGACACATGATCCTGTAGTTTCAGTTAAATTATGTAATTGTTCAACAAATACATAGCGGTTCAAAGCATCAACGTATTCACATCTACTCTCACTATTCCATATATATTTGCAATCTACGGTTATATGATCATCATCAACAACAATATCACCATTTAAAACTGCATGTTCATCACTTATAGTGTTTTCAAAAGTACATTCAATAATACAATGGTCGGATAAAGGATTGGGATCATGAACATTAAACATTGTAAAATTAAAAGTATAGGAAAGTTAGAGATGAAATGCATATGATACCAGAAGTATGTAAGGTTTAGAAGAAAAGGGAAACAAAAGAGAAATCCGGCGGAACAGTATTGCCTTGTTTCCCATTTTGTTTTCTTTGGTATATACTAGAAAACAATTTAATTCATGCGTACACTTTATTATATGAATATTTGCAATTTATTATCATGATGCCTATCTAGTTTGTCATGGCTCATCAATATTTGCTTTCTTATTTCTATTTGGCTAAATAAAGATTTTTTATTGTATTTAAATTTAGAGTATACATTTGTTAGTTAAAATAAAAAAAAATCGCATTTAAACTGATATATAGCATTTTATGTTTTGTGTTCCGAAACAAACGGTTCTTAATTGCAAATCGATGTGTACGTTTAACGTGTTCAAACATAAGTGCAGCTTATTCCAAAAATGTTGAATATGTTCATTCCCAGAACAGAAGATTTAAACGTTCAATATTAAAGTCCCTATCCCGCCAACAACAGGCGATTTTTACAACATATGTACACCGTTTCTAAATCTACTGAAGACGAGGTATAGACTTATATAACTTACATATATTGAGAAGACTAACTCTGTAGGCACAATTATAAACGGCTTTAACCAGCCAGGTTAAACCCCGAAACTGGAGTTGAATTAGAGTTACCAACTCATAATTCATTTTACGCATAATTCAATCATCGGTGTTTGAAGAACCCGTGAGACATCCTTTACTTTTAATCGGCACATACGTATTATTGCATGACCTGAACACCTGGGTGGAGTTTTGATAAACGGTTTTGTAGTGAAATTTTGCCGTTATTTGAAGGGTTCTTTAATATTGCACCATTCATATAGCTTTCAGAAAACCATTTTGTGAATTATTTATTCTTTATACACGACGGAAACTTATGATCAAGTCTCAAATGACGAATTTTGAGTTCCAAAATCTTCTGCTACATCATTGTTTTGGAACAATTCACAACTACTTATTATGCCCCTGAAAATTAAACATCTTTAGGTCATCAGTATGTCTTTAATTTATTAATCAGTTGAGGGCGTTTCCTTCACGAATCTCGATGCCGCCATTGACGTCAGTAGCAGCCTCGCTGTAGGAGATGTGGCCTTCACCTTTCAGACATCCAGTGACCTTTACATAACTGTCACAATGACAGGAACGTCTGCGTATTTTGAGATCGACCCCTCAGACGACAGTAAGTATAATAACTGTACTGTGTTAATTGTTGTTTGTTAAGACAGACAGACAGACAGACAGACAGACAGACAGACAGACAGACAGACAGACAGACAGACAGACAGACAGACAGACAGACAGACAGGCCAGGCAGACAGACAGACAGATAACATTTGGATTATTGTATGGTTGAAAATTAAAGAAACAACATTCAAAGTAAACACATTTTGAATCTTTATTCAAGAGTCACTGATCTTGAAGAACTGTCTGACGACGGGACACACAGAATCTCTGATAGTGGTCGGTACCAATTCCTACCTGACGAAGGCAACTGGGACACTGCACATCACGGTTATAGCTACGGTAGATATATTAAAGAAACTAACCCGCCAAATAACGACAAATTACACTGTAAAACTATGTATCAAAACTCTATTCAGGTATTCAGGTCAGATAATAATGTATATGTGCTGATTAAAAGTAAACGTTTATTCACGAGTTCTAAAAATACCCGTAATTTAATATGCGTAAAATGAATTATGAGTTGGTAAACTCAACAAATATGGATTCCCGTCGCCGCCACGGAACACTCTGTTTGTGACCTTAAGCAAATATATTATCCTCCAACAACCCCTACCCTCAATGCCTCAACCCCTACAGGAATCTATCAATAGTTATATCAGGGTGAGCCCTGTGTAGTTCCCGGACATGAATAGGGACACTGCTTATCTAGAAAAAAGGTTAAAACTTTCCGAATTCATGTTTATTATTGGTCTCCTTTATCATGCCTGTATTGTTTCAGGTGCTACTTTCCTTTATTCCCTTTTTATTTTTTATTTTTTTATTCACCTTCTCAACTCTCTTATCTGCTACTATATTTCGATCCCTTCTCACCGTCTTCCGCCAGCTAGCTCTGCTTGTTGTCCGTTTTCCTGACGGCTGTCCGTCGTTTCAGTTGAAACACCGCTGTAGTAGGGTGGTTCTATGACGATTCTCGGTGTTAACTTACAGTTCGCATGATCTTCACCCCATCCATAAAATACACACACACCTACCCACACACCCTTAGATTGGACTGTTTCTGGGAATGTCATCATTTATTGTATACATTATGAAGGTTTAATGATTTTTATAATTCTCTTATTATGATTGCCACCCAATATTATTCAAGATCATCCAATCACTGGATCCATATTCCCTTTTCTCTGTTTGAAAAACACATCCTAATTGTTTAGAACCACTCCAAACGTTTACAGAAATTACCGAGGTAATACAACTATTCCGTGATTGCCGGTACATAGTAACTTTTCAACCATATTTACAGCCTCCAATTTTCAACAATCTACCAGCAACAACATCAGTTGTGACAAAAGTATCA
Source organism: Cyrtodaria siliqua (assembly GCA_037043455.1). NCBI lineage: Eukaryota > Metazoa > Mollusca > Bivalvia > Adapedonta > Hiatellidae > Cyrtodaria > Cyrtodaria siliqua. The sequence goes on from JAWPHD010012917.1 coordinate 58,598, forward strand.
CCAGGCACCAAACTAACGTTGTACGACGTTGACATGTCAAACGGCTGTGGCGGAGATGTAGAAGCCATCTGCACGGCGACCATTGCTCCGGATATAAACCCAAAATTATCTATATCGGGTACGTTTGTGGGTGTGTGGGTGGGTGTGTGCGCGCGTTCGGAGAAAGGCACACAGATTCTAGGCGAAAAAAATATCATTTTAAAAGTCCAAAAAATCATTATAACAAACAAAACGTAGAACAAGTCATTATAGAAAATCAAAATAACAAATCAATAACAGATCATTCTAACAAATGATTCTGACAAACAGCATTATAACAAACAGTTTAAACAAATCGTATGACAAAAATCAGTAAAAGGGATCATTATAACAAAGCATAATAACATATTGGTATAACAAATCAATAACAATATTGGTATAACAACTCAATAACATATTGGTATAACAAATCAACAACACTACTACTCTGTTTGCTATAATGAGTTATTATGATTTGTTATAATGAGTTTTATGATTTGTTACAATGATTTATTATAAAGATGTCTTTGATTTGATATGATATGTTAGTAGGCATTGTTATTACATATTATGAAAATAAAAACTCAATAAATCATTATATAACATCAATAACACATCATATAAAATCATTATAACTTATCAATAACAGAGGTTTATAACATATCATTATCAAATATCACTGTAAGAAATCATTATAAAAAGTCATCATATGGGTTGGAGAAAACTAACTTCTTTCCCATAGACCCCCTGTATGACATGTCAGCTCATATATAAAGAGGTAGACACCAGAGCCCCGTTTTATGAAACAGCTTACGACCATTTTGATTGTAAATCAATTTCTTAAATGCTTTACTATAAATTACACTTTTAAAATAAACGTGATTTCATTTCATTTTCTTATACATGTGATATTTCTGCACTACGTGCACACATAATTGTCTACATTGAATGCTTAGGTGAAAAAAGTGAACGATTTTAAAATGTAAGACTTTTCGTAAGATGTTTAATAAAAAAAGGCCCACCTTTAAGAAACTGGGCCCAGTTTTATTAAACATCTTACGATAAGTCTCACATTTTAAAAACTTTCTTTTTCATCACGTAAGCATTCAATGTAGAAAATTATTTTTGCAATTAGTGCAGAACTATCACATGTATAAGAAAATTAAATGAAATCACGTTTATTTGAAAAGTGTAATTTATAGTGAAGCATTTAAGAAACTGATTTACGATCAAAATGGTCGTAAGTTGTTTCATAAAACGGGGCCCTGATTTACGATCAAAATGGTCGTAAGTTGTTTCATAAAACGGGGCTGATGTTCATGAAATTACCTTATTTCATAGATATTTCTATCATAAAGCCTTAGTACACTTTTCCCAGTTCAAACTCTGTACACGTGCCTCTGTTTACACACAGTATGGAGTCCGCACCGAATATTGACATGCTTTTTCACTGGAGCTTACACTTTCAAATAAGAACATTATAACATATCAATAATCATTATATCAATTCAATCACATATCAATAACCGATCATTATAACATACATCAGATCAGTTTAACATAGCAATAACAGATCAATAAATCAATAACAGATCAGTAACATATCATTATACTATATCAATAACATATCATTATAACATATCAATAACATATCATTATAACATATCATTATAACATATCATTATACTATATCAGTAACATATCATTATATTATATCATTATATTATATCAATAACATATCATTATAACATAGCATTATACTATATCAATAACATATCATTATAACATATCATTATAACATATCATTATATTATATCAATAACATATCATTATAACATAGCATTATACTATATCAATAACATATCATTATATTATATCAATAACATATCATTATATTATATCAATAACATATCATTATATTATATCAATAACATATCATTATAACATATCATTATACTATATCAATAACATATCATTATATTATATCAATAACATATCATTATAACATATCAACAACATATCATTATAGCATATCATTATACTATATCAATAACATATCATTATACTATATCAGTAACATATCATTATACTATATCAATAACATATCATTATAACATATCATTATAACATCATTATAAAAGATCAATCAGAACACATTATATAAATTAATAACATATCAATAACAGATCCTTATAACATATCCCTAACAGATGCCTAACAGATCAGTTTAACAAATCATGATGACAGATTAATAATATATCATATAAGAAATCATTAAAATACGGTAAAACATTTTCCAAGAACAGGAACTTATTTATTTCGTTTCAGTCCTTTATTAACGAACTGTTAAATGTATCCATGCTCTATTTCGAAAAAGAATATAAAACAACAAAAAATCGCAGTGTCGACGAGTTTTCAAAATCAAACGTCTGCATAAACAATAATTAACCGAAGGTAATATGCGACTCATTTCATGCATGTGCACATTTCATATGAAACTGAAGGACAGTATGGGGTTTGTCATGTGTAACCAATCACCCATTTAAACATCTTGTCCATTTATATATATATATATATATATATATATATATATATATATAACAGCATTGAGTGATTCTGAGGCTATCGGTCGTTATGCTTCTAAACAAATTAGCAAGCCAACACAGTTTCAGCCACTATTAACATAGTATGTTGGATGCATTCCAGGAACATCACTTGAAGCGACAAAGTCTAACAGCGGGAAGAGTATAGGTGAAGAAACTTACACAGTAACAGTGTCATGTACCGGCACTGGTGGCACAGCCACCACGACACTGACAATCAACGGTGTGGCAACGACAACCGCTTCTACTTCTACAACTACAACTACTGTTACAACAACTCCTATGACAACAACAACTCAGACTACAACAACCACGCCTACTACAACAACCACGCCTACTACAACAACAACTCCTACTACAACAACCACTCCTACTACAACAACCACTCCTACTACAACAACCACGCCTACTACAACTACCACGCCTACTACAACTACCACACCCACTACAACAACCATTCCCACTACAACTACAACTCCTACTACCACAACCACTCCTACTACAACCACCACCCCTACTACAACAACCACTCCTACTACAACAACCACGCGTACTACAACAACCACTCCTACTACAACAACCACGCCTACTACAACAACCACTCCTACTACAACAACCACGCCTACTACAACAACCACGCCTACTACAACAACCACTCCTACTACAACAACAACTCCTACTACAACTACCACCCCTACTACAACAACCACTCCTACTACAACAACCACTCCTACTACAACTACCACCCCTACTAAAACAACCACTCCTACTACAACAACCTCTCCTACTACAACAACCACGCCTACTACAACAACAACTCCTAGTACAACAACCACGCCTACTACAACACCAACTCCTACTACAACAACAACTCCTACTACAACAACCACGCCTACTACAACAACAACTCCTACTACAACAACAACTCCTACTACAACAACCACTCCTACTACAACTACCACCCCTACTACAACAACAACTCCTACTACAGCAACAACGCCTACTACAACAACTACGACTACTACAACAACCACTCCTACTACAACAACCACCCCTACTACAACTACCACCCCTACTACAACAACAACTCCTACTACAACAACCACGCCTACTACAACTACCACGCCTACTACAACAAAAACGCCTACTACAACTACCACGCCTACTACAACAACCACCCCTACTACAACTACCACCCCTACTACAACAACAACTCCTACTACAACAACCACGCCTACTACAACTACCACGCCTACTACAACAACCACGCCTACTACAACAACCACTCCTACTACAACAACAACGCCTACTACAACAACAACGGCTACTACAACAACCACGCCTACTACAACAACCACGCCTTCTACAACAACAACGCATACTACAACAACCACGCCTACTACAACAACCACGCCTACTACAACAACCACCCTTACTACAACAACCAATCCTACTACAACAACCACTCCTACTACAACAACCACACCTACTACAACAACAACTCCTACAACAACAACAACGTCTACTACAACAACTAATCCTACTACGACAACTGACACACCTACTACGACCACACCTACTACAACTACCACTCCTACTACAACAATTTCTCCTACAACAACAACCACACCTACTACAACCACTCCTACTACAACAACAACTTCTACTACAATAACCATTCCTACTACAACAACAACTCATACTACAACAACCACGCCTACTACAACAACCACTCCTACTACGACAACTGCCACGCCTACGACGACCACTCCTACTGCAACTACCACTCCTACTACAACAACCAAACCTATCACAACCACTCCTACTACAACCACCACGTCTACTACAACAACAACTTCCACTACAACAACTACTCCTGCTACAACAATAATTCCTACTACAACAACAACTCATGCTACAACAACCACTCCTGCTACAACAACCTCTCCTACTACAACAACCACTCCTACTACCACTCCTACTACAACAACCAATCCTACTACCACTCCTACGACAACTACCACTCCTACTACCACGCCTACTACAACAACCACTCCTGCTACAACAACCACTCCTACTACAACAACCAATCCTACTACCACTCCTACGACAGCTACCACTCCTACTACCACGCCTACTACAACAACCACTCCTACTACAACAACCACTCCTACTACAACAACCAATCCTACTACCACGCCTACTACAACAACCACGCCTACTACAACAACCACTCCTTCTACAGCAACCACTCCTACTACCACTCCTACGACAACTACCACTCCTACTACAACTACCACACCTACTACAATAACCACGCTTACAACATCCACTCCTACTACAACCACTCCTACTACAACACCACTATATAATGCAACAACGCAGTTAACAACGGCCAATGTTGCGGTAGAAGCAGCAGAAGCAACAGCCGAAAGTTTCATTGATAATCCATCCGTTAAAGCAGCCCTGGTCATCATACCGATAATTATGATGGCTGCAGGCTTAGCTGTGGTTTTGCTAAAACGGTTTTGTTGCAAAGGTGACGCCGCCGCCAGAAAACGGTAAAGATTTAATATTGTTTCATTTCATATGTTAAAGATGTGTGTTTCCTTCTCGCACTGAACTCCACTTTAATAGACTGTAATATATTGGAGTTCACATAGCATTTTCCAGCACTAGTGATGCAATTTACCACCTGCTATCTTCACCGCGTGCACGTCGCTGCGTGGGCACTGATGACACTCATGGTGTTTGTATAGGGGTCGCCTTGCCAGCCCTATACGCCATTACAGGTATCACCCTATTCGTGTAGGGTGGTCAATACGGGTATTACTGAACCTGGTAATTCTGGTTTAGTAGCTTAAGTGTCATTTGACCGAGAGTGAGGATGTCTCCTTCGTCCCGTCACAGCACACATCATCTGATGGCTACACCGATGTTGGAAGTTGGAAGTCAGAAGTCCGGAGCCGAGAGCTACACCGCCTTAGCGGATCGACGCCGAGGATGGAAGACTGAAAACCGAAGACGGAAGATGGCCATCGGATAGTGTGTGCGGCGCAGGGGCCATACTGTGATGGGTGTGGCCCAAAACTGGGCTACCTAAACTACACCAGCCCAGTAGTTCGTTGACCACCTAGAGGATGTCGTCCAGACCCCGCACTTCACCGCAGCGACATCTACACAGAGCGAGAGCGACCCATCATCTACATACAGACAACAGAATCGACATCACAGCAGCAGCACCAGATCAACCAACACACTCATCTAGAACAGTCTAGACTCTATTGTGCCCATTTCGGTCAAGTATGTTGGTGGAGGGACTATAAACCTTCGAACTACACAAACACTCATACGTGATGCAATTTAGATGTTGTTAACTTGAAATAGTCAAATTCTGCTAATTATATGGTAGAACAATTTCATATCATAAAAACGTCTGATTTAGTTTCCGATATTCGTTTAGGTTATAAGGGAAATGTGACTTAACATAAGGTGTCATTCAATACCTTATCAACTCAACTGTTCACTAATACCATGTATTCAATTATACACGTTACGAAAGTAACAAAAGAAACTGCTCACTGCTACCGTACCAAATTAATACTGAACTACTTCCTTGCAAATTGCTAACGCTAGATTAAGTCTCCAACCATTTACCCATACATACACCACAAGAAGTATATGAAGCCTTAAAATTACTAAAAATTGGTATAGCGTCTGATCCAGACGAGATAAACAATAACATTCTAATCGAAGTAGCTTTAGAACTTTCTGTTCCTCTTTGCAACTGATTTAATACAACTATTACAAAAGGAGTTATTCCCGAGGTATGGAAAGAGACTTTTGTATGTGCGGTTTTTAAAAAAGCTGATCCTTCACTTGTCAATAACTATCGTCCTATATCCCTTCTTAGTGTTATTGACAAAGTGTTTTTTCCGCGATAATAACTTCTTGACCCCTTTCCAGTCAGGTTTCATTCCTGGAGATTCAGCAGTAAATCAACTTACTTACATTTGTAAAGCTTTTTGTAAAGCAACTGACGCTGTAAATGAGGTACGGGTTGTATTCTTCGATATAAGTAGAGCATTTGACCATGTATGGCTCAAGGGCTTACTTGCAAAATCGAAAGCCGCGGGTATAACTGGAAATCTCCTAAACCTACTTTCTGATTATCTCAAGAATAGACGTCAGAGGGTTGTCATTCCTGGAACTAAATCAAAATGCGGGCGTCCCTCAAGGCTCCATCTTAGGGCCCCTACGTTTCCTTGTTTACATTAATGACATTGTTGCTGACATTGCTTCTAACATACGCTTATTCGCCGATGATATTAGTCTTTATATTATTATAGAACATAACAATGTTATTTCAGAATCTGCAAATACACTTAACTCTGACGTACACAAAATTACTGAATGGTCCAACAAATGGCTTGAAGCCTTTAATCCTATTAAAACGGAAGCATTAATTATTTCGCGTAAACGCAACAAGCCAGTGCATCTACCCCTTATTATGTTAGACCAACACATACAAGAAGTTACCTCCCATAAGCATCTTGGTTTATTTTTTTCAAATGATTGTAGTTGGCACTCACATATCGAATACGTTCAATCCAAAGCATGGCCCAAAACAAACATAATGAGGAAGTTAAAACACCAGTTAGATAGAAAATCACTTGAAACAATATACATATATTTAGGCCACTTTAGATTATGCTGACGTCACATGGATTAATTGTACAGCTTACGAAAAAAATAAACTTGATAAAATGCAAAACGAAGCTACAAGAATTGCTACAGGTACAACTAAACTAGTGTCACTTCACAGTTTAAATCAAGAGGTATGCTGGGAATCTCTCGACTCGCGTAGATAAAAACATAAACTCATCTTATACTATAAAATTATTAATGGTTTAACACCTCAGTACCTATCATTGTTAGCCCCAACACCAGTTCATGCTGCATCTAACTACACTGTACGCAATGCAAATAATTGTCAAACCATTTATTAAAAAACTAACCTTTACTTCGATTCATTCCATCCTTCTGCTACCCGTGAGTGAAACAAACGTCCACCGGAGGCCAGGAATGCCGATTCCATTAACTTTTTCAAGTAGATTGTGTTGAGTAAACGGTTTTAATTGTATTTTCTAAAATAAATAGAACTAGGAAGCTGCTTATTACTATCTTATTTATTTGAACTGAGAAATGCTAGTCGCGATGTGTGCTGCATGCGCTCGTTGCCCCTCCCCACTGTCACCGCCCTGTGTATCCCAAACATTTTCACTATTATTATATTTTTTAAATATATATATAATTTCTCATTTTTGTTCCAAAATAATCTATCATATGTTTATTGTTGACCGTTACTTCATTTTTTTGCGTTAGTTTATATGTTCTGTTTGTTATTTCTTGCTACACTTGTAATGTTTTGGATGAAGTTCCCAGCTCTAAAATTTGAAAATATGACCTAGGAGAAGAATTCTATAAGCTGTTTGCTTTCGTTCTAATCCTTTAATATGATTGTACAATGTATATATGAAATGAAAACCATTGAAAAAATAAAATATGTGTTAACCAATACCGAAAATACATATTCATTCAACGAGAACTTTCAGTAAGTGCATATATACATTTATACACATTTAACGACAACTTTCAGTTAGTGTCTTTTTTGTCCTCGCGGGGCTTTTTATATGTGTCGCTTTTTGTCAGCAAAATTGACGCAAATTGTCCGCACGACGCTTTTTGTCCTCACAACTTAACTCTATATAATTGAATACTCGCACAACATTAATTTAAGAAAGAATATTGTGGTAAATAATGTATACATGTACTTTAAATGTGCACTTGGTTATATGTTCAGATCTCGGCGTCAGAGTGAAGAGAGTCAACCGGAAGAGGAACGTACTAATACTAATCCAGAGCCAGCACGAAGTGGGAGAAATATAACCAGCTCTTTGTTTGGCCCCAGGAACCATGGCACCAATGCCATACGTACGTATATATTCGAATACTTTCCTGAGTAAATGAGTTGTTCCTACACCATCTTTGTCTGAACCAACACCATATAAGAAGTGATAGTATTACATTCACTGTTATCTTTACTCAGTGGCATGGCAAATGGTCCAAATATAGCGCACAATTTAGTAAAACATATTTTGGGGCATATACATCTAAATTTAACGTCTTATTTTTAATTCGATATAATGTCAAACGGATAAAACAAAAGAGAAAACGTACGACTTCAGCTATTTAAAGCTTTTATATAACTTTTATATTAAAAAATCGGTTTCCACGATTTTTGGGAGTTTTATATTTAAAAATGAATTTACGTGATTTTTGCGGGTTGACTTTTATGGCATGCGCAAACTTGACCAAACTGAACGTTCCTCGTAATGACACGGTACATGCCAACCTCCGCGCAGTGATATTGTAGCCAATTATCCCTGCCACCACACAAATCACGTGACGATAGCTGATGCCATGTGATTACAAAAAATGGCGATACACTAAGTAATGCTTGGTACAGCAAACTCTTGCCGTAACCAACAGGCAATTGGCAATCACATCATCACCTTCGAGAAGATGTTGAAAACATTCAACCTGTTTTGGCTTGGGTCATAGATTTAAATACGTATCTAGGTCTATGCTTGGGTGTAATCTCTTTATTAAATTTACGCGCAGCTTCTGTAATGTTCTCAACGAAATACATGTTTGTTTACAAGTAACCAAGTAGGGCCTAACCGGTATTCATATTCGCTAAAATGGATTTTTTTAAATAAATAAATCCTTTTTGTGACCAGATACCGTTTTCACACTATTTTCCTATATTATGAACAAAGCAAGTTGAAATATTGACCTAAAAAATATTTAACCAAAATATTAAACTTGGCTGGATTTCAGCTATAAGTGTGTGTGGTGGCAGTGATTACTGTAACAGGGGGAGTAACCACTGCGGGGAGTTTGGGTACATGCATGTGTATCTACTTCCCCGTCAGTGTTGTTACAACCGGTAGTTTCTTATTTGAGTTTGCTGTTTATTATTTTTAATTATATATTTCAGGTAGACAAAGTTTAACACCAGTAGAAATGACTAATTTTCGTTTGATCTGAACGGATATGGGCAGTACTTGTCAGAGAAAAAATGCAAAATCGTGAGAGATGCTTCATTTGGTGCGCTGTGTGCGTGTGTATGTGTGTGTGTGGGGTGGGGGGGGGGGGGGGGGGGGGAGGGGAGCCTGATTGTTTTGGACTTTTCACACACAATTTATATAGCATATCATTATTGTTTGGGGTGCTTGTTTCAGCCAAAGGCTTTTTGGAATTTTCAGACAAAATTCATCTAGTACCTAAATAAGTTGTAGATCATTTTAGTGCTAAATAAAAATACCTTATTTGTCAAAATCGGTTGAGAAATAAAGATTTCACGCGCGAAAGTCGTTTTTGATGGGGCATTTTCAGTGCAAAATTCTGCTGCATGAAAAAGTTGATTTTGTTTTGATTTTGTTCAGAATTTGTTTCTAGAAATGTTTTAATTTGTTGAATATTCGTAAATTAAGACACCCTGAAAGTTGTATAGCAAAATATGAAGGCTAACTTTTATTTGAAATATCTTAATATTTTGCTGTCCCACCGACAAGGAATTTACCTGGGAAAAGCTTCATCAAAAAATCATTTATAACGTATTTTATTTACCACTAAAATGCCAGTTCTAATGATATATAATTGATTTACGTGTTATTTAAATTGCTCAAGCTACTGCAGAAAAACGTTTGGCTGAAACAAGCGCTCCGAACAATACATTATGTATCAGTGCAGTGGAACAGCAGTTTTATTGGTAAATAGCGCTTGTTTCAGAAACATTTATTCAGCTTTTGACAGTACCTGAATAATGTATACATACTTGGAACTGGAACTTTAGTAGTAAAAAAATACCTTACTTTGGATATCAGTTAAGAAATAAAAATTTCACATTAAACTCCAATGATACTGTCAAAAAGCTGCAACAAACAAAAGCCCCAAACAATAATAGATGTGTTTTAATTTAATCAGAATGCACACATAAGTTCATATCAACATCATTGCGTGTTATTTTATACTGATATTTTGTGAGAATGTAACTGTACTGTTTCTTTTAAAAACAAATATTTAAGAAATACATGCTGTACTTTTAACATTATGTGCTAAAGACCAAACCATACAGAGAGGCTTGAGTTGGAAAATCTTAAATAAAATAGTAATAACCAACATACACGTCAAACATGCACACACTAGTTAATGCTCATACAGGTTCCTCGAAAAAGGAAAAAAATATCTTATTATGGAGGAGTATATGTTTTTATTTCTGTTATTTCGCCAGATTATGGGATTTATATGTTTTCAATAGCCAACCTTTTTGAAAGATACATCGAAAATAAAGTGTTGATTTACATAGTTAAATGAACGGTTACCGCGCAATCAACACCTTCGTAAATTACACGCATCATTGCTCTGGATCATCAATATTATCAATTCAATTCAATTCAAAATGTTTATTCCAAGATTTACATATGTAAACAGCAATGGATATATAGAAATACATCATATTTAACAATCATTATGGCGAGTAAGCGACAGAACAGATAAAGAGATAATTCATGATAGTATGTGATAATATAAAGTTATACAAGTACTTTCATATTTATGACAAAAAAAAGGGTAAATATATAACAAAATATATTACTACCAACTAAGTTAACACTCAGTTGTATATTATCTAAATTTGAGCACCCTTATATAGTGCCTGTAAAGTGGGAGAACAACTTCAGATTAAGTTTATCCCTTGAAATAGGTACATTTATCGTGCGTTATATTGACATTATGATTTATAGATTTTGTTGTAAATAGACGTCGAACAACAGGGATATGATATTTTATATAGCATCGTTAATAATATATGTACTGACCATGCGAACACATACAAATAACTCCTACAAAATTCATTTGAATTACATCAAATCGTAAACTATAAGGCAGAGGGGTAGAAGTCCCACAAATTCATGTTCATTTTGTCATTTGTTTTCATGCTCATTAAAGGTCTTCGTCATGACCCCTGTTTTGTTTAAGCGCTACTCGAGTGGTGACATGAAACAATGATGGTGTCTCCAACGTAAATGGAGAATTTATAACAAAATTTGCAGCAACTCTGCAGTTCTTCATATGAGAAGGTTCTATGCCCATTCTGCATATTTCGATGTAAATGGAAATTGGGTCTAGAATATATATTGCTGTTTGCGCCAGTTTGCGCCATATGACCTGCCTGTGTTGGTGCGCAGTAAAGCACAGTTTAATTAATCATCCCATGTTTACTATGTTTTTGTTGTCTCAACATGTGTATATCATGGTCAAATATAAAATATAGTACGTATTTAAATGGCATTCAGTATATAATTTTAAGAGAACTACAACTGTTTAACAGCAGTTGCTCGAGTTTCACAGTGATATGGTTGTATTGGTCAACTGATATATGTGTGAAAAGTTTAGTTAAAGCATGTCTCTTAGAACATCTTTTAAATTCTGTTATTGAATGGCATTTCAATGTTTAATGTATATGTCATTTTAACATGATGAAAACATGTATACATGCATTTTTTATTATCTGCAAACTGATAACATTGTTGTTTTGTTGTTGTTTTACGAATGCAATGCTTAATGTACATTGTTGTTGTTGTTGTTGTTGTTGTTGTTGTTGTTTTACAAATGCAACGCTTAATGTTGCTTCGTTGTCATTTACCAGTCTGCCTTGAAAAGAAAATGCGTTAGTGTTTTTCAAACGATGGCTGATAGTAAAATATATTTGGGTTAATTGGATATGTGGGCTCGCGTTCACCGTCTAGAAATTACATACACGAGATTCTTTAGTGACAGGGAACTCGCATACCCTACCACCTGGAGCCTTTGTTCGCCACAAGCGGCATGGGTCTGAAAAGTATAATATGTAAGCCACCCAGCCATTAATTAATTAGGCGAGGGGAATATTCGTTCAAAGGTAGGGAAAGTAAGCATTTAGAAAAAAGAGTTTTGTCTTACTGCAAAATAATCTGTTTTTGGCAGTATCGTAAAAAACACACACACAACGGGTAAATTGACATATATAGTGAATGTGTGCGCATGTTCCCTGTCAAGAATTCAAATGACCTAGATACTATTATATTTGGTTTTGCATTGCACCTTATGTTGACCATGTAAGCCTGATTGTAGATTTCTCTGTTTAGCAACAAGTCCGTATTTCTGTATCATTTGTCATTGCTTGTAACTGCTCATTTGCATTTTTTGCACATATTTTATATTTGATAAAAACAAACAAATAAATACAGAAATAAACGTTTGAACGGTTTGCGTTATTTAGTCACGCGTAAGCAGGTAAAAGTACATTAACAACAACATGTCGTTTGTTTGATTCGTTACCACAAAACAAAACAAATATATGAGAAGAGTTCTTACTATAAAATGAAATTCATGCAATTTATTCAAAAACGATCTTCTAACGATTGCATTATCAAGCACCTGTATAACTCTAATGTTAAACGACACATCTATATAGGTTTACCACCACCAATTGTATGTAAACCCTTTTTTGACTGAAATGGGCATAACAAGTAAGGGAAAACTGCCACTTTCTATTCGATTTTCGTGTTGCATTATAAGAAACGTATTAATAGGTTTCACTGGATCACTAATATTATTAGGTTTTACTGGATCACTAATGAACATTTTCGAAATTTTAAATCTATGCATACACTATCAATGAAAACATCTGTACTTTCTTGTGACCTCACCCTTTGTTGTGATTTTTCAACTGGAAAATTAGTTTTTTTATATGAAAATTACACTGCTGCATTATCCATACCTGTGTTGAAGTTGCAGCAAATCATTAATATGTGGCATTTTAACATTGGTGTCAATGGGGAAATAACTTGTGGTTTCATACCGATATATTGCTTAATGGAACAATGGAAAACTATTGCCAACGATTGGACGTATTAATAAGACAGATTTAACGAGCCTTTGCGAGTCAAACAGTAAAGGT